>CM035420.1:10454370-10469370 GCA_020310875.1 Ceratopteris richardii
TTACAATCATCTTCATTCGAATACTTCATTTTCTTTCCCTTGGCTTTGTTTTACCTTCGATATCACTGTTGTTGGAATTTTGGTTTTATTTGGTTTGTGCCCACCTTTTGGTGTCCAAGCCCAAAGAACGGAAGAAGTATTCTCCCAACGTTGAGGATCAGCAATATTTTCTCTCCAATATTTTGTCCAACAATCCCTGTATAGTTCTTCATCACTGATGTTTTTCCTTTTTGAAATAGGTATCCAATATTGTATCTGAACCTTGAGATATGTTTCTGATTCTCTAGTTTGATTAACTTCAGTTTCCGCCATGCCAAGCCACACAGGGTACATTACATCGCATGGTTCTATGAGAACGAAGTCTCCTTTTCTCACATCAAGGCATGGATCGAATTCCTTTGCTGGTTTGTTACGCAATGGACCACAAAAGTGTACATCATTTTCATCTGCATCTTCATTATCAAATGTATTATCTTGCACAAGATTTGAAGATTCAAATGTTTTGCATCCACTTTTTGGCCAAAAATCATGATAAAATGTATCCTTCCATATTATTTGAGATTTCAAAACCTCCATAAGGTTTTTCCAATAAGTAAGTACCGGATTAATCCATTTTCCATAATCTGAGTTATCCCCCTTCTCTTCCAGATGCATTTTCCACCAATTGGCATATCTCAAAAGTCCTTCCATGACCCTTTCATTATCCTTCACATACTCACTAGGTGGCAATAATTTTGGAACGCCTTCAGGAAGCTTCGATATGCCATCTTCATTTTTCTTCCATAGCTCTATACCATTTGCAGGTAACCAATCAATATTTTTTGGATGCAATTTATATTGCATCGAGGGCACCCCTTGACTCATGTAGAATCTGAACTGCAATGGTTTCGAATGCCCAATAAGAGTATCTGCTCCATCATTTAAGTACCCTTTGACAAAATTTTTGAAATCTGGTACTTTCTGTATAAGAAAAGGTGTCGGATGCATGCTGCAACATTCATTAAAAGTTCTCATAAGATGTGGAAAACTAAAAATAGATTGTTTTCTGAGCTTTTCTGAAAAGTAACTAAATAAAGCATCAATATCCTCATGTGTATGTCCAACCATAAGGAATCCAAGTTGCACCATATCAAATATCCCATTAGCAACTAACAAAGACAAATATGCAAAGACATAGCGATTCTTATTTTCTGAACCACAATTATCAAGTTGCAAAAATAATGTTCTAGGTAATTCCTTGAATGAATTACTTTGATTTTCGCATGTAATATTACATTGTGTTACATTGTCATATAAAATTTGCTCCTTTAATACATCCATATGATGATAAAGTGCATCAGGCCACAACAAAGAATCAAATAGACTCTTTGTGTAATTCACACCAGAACTCTTCAATCCCAAATCTCCATACAACTGACTATCTTTTTTTTCTAAGTTTCTTAAACACATTGAAATAGATGCAATTGTGAAATTTGGATCACCGGGCCATAATCCTAAAGCAAAATGACCATAAGCACATTGTCCATGTCCATGAGTAAGCATTCCTGTTAAAGATATTGGTAATCTCTCAATGCCATTAAGAGATTTTGGAACTGGTCTAATCTGTGGTATAGCTGTTTTACTTTGATCCATTTTATCATGAATAATGCATAAATATTTATCTGGAAATAATTCTGAGGAAACTCTCCAAGCATAATATAGATTTCTACAACTCATTTGACGTAGCATATGAGATCTTCTTTGTGCTAAATATCTTGCACGTTCTTCATGGTTTTTAGTAGATTATAACTTTGCTTTTATTCCTTTACAAAAGTCACATTTGGAGAACGTACTTGACTTTGATAAAGAAACTGTTCTAGATTCTGTATTCCACATTCTTGAAAATGTTGGTTGAGATAATTTATTATATCCCAAACTCTCTAATGTCATATTCACCTCTCGAAGAATATCCACTTGTTTATAATGTGATGGAAGCACTCTTTGTGTTTCACGAGAACCATCAGTACATGTTCTCAACTTGTGTGGCATTTGATCTGCATTATTATCAATGAAATCATGTATCAAAGCTTTTGCCATTTCTACATGTTTGATACTTTTTCTAAGTATTCCATTATTCCCATGAATGGATACCTTTTGACCAAGTAGAAACTTTTCTTGTAGCCTATAAAATGAGCTCTTTCCAATACCATGAATTAAATACCATGCCTTGATACATACTTCTTTTGCATCAAACATGAAATTAAAACTCGAGCGCTGACTTGAGTTCACAAAGTTACCTTTGTACACCATACTCATGCAATCCAATACATATTTGCATCTATCTGAATAGCATTGTCCCCAAAAGTTTAATCTTGCTTCCAATATTTTAGCCCTACTAGCTACTTGACAACATCTCTGTTCACGACAATCATGCATTGAAACCATCTGAATTCTCTCAAATGAGCATCTCTTATTAGGAGCCAATGTAGTACTTTTTCTAACCTTGTGGATGTAACTTCTTTTTTTTTGGTTCACTTCAAAATATCCACAGTTACTATTTTCCATATGAAAATCCTCTTGTTGATCTGATTCCATTCGAAGAGGAGAAACAACTTGTATATCATTAAAACAATGTTGAATATCAATTGCATGAGAATAATTCTTATCAACATCTACATCCTCAATACCATTGCAATTATCATCATCGATGTTGTATGATGACGTAAAGCAAAAATTTGGATTCTCTCCAGCTTCAAGATCCACATCCTCAATACCATTGCAATGATCATCTTCAATGTCATACAGTGAGTTAAAGCCTAATTTTTGTATCATAGGCTCACCATCTTCTGTAATGATTTGGAGTATAGGCCAACTGACCAATTTCAAAGTTGAATCCAAAGTTGATGCATCCACAGTTTCATCCATAATAACACCTAGGCAACTTTCTCCCAACTCTTTGCAATTTATAGCATCCCATGGATTTACCAATAAAACAATAGCAGTTGCATATCTTTCATGCTTTTCATGATCCAACAAGATGACTCTCTTTCCTTTCCACTTTTCTCTTTCTTCAAGTTGACTAGATATAGTTTGCTTTGTTGCCATCTTGATTTTGCCTGTAAAGAATAAATGAGAAATTAACAATGCTATTCAATTGATCATTCTTTCAATAATTATTGTAAAAATAATCAATTGAATTAAAACTAGATACAACCATCATTTCCACAAAAAATAATCCATATTTGCATATACAGACATTCACTAATTGGACTTAACTTTGAGTCTAGTCAAAAATCAAGGAAACTACAAGAATAAAAATCTCTAACTTCATTTTGATGCTAGCATGTTAAGAGGCAATCAAACCATCCCTGAAATGATATTATGTATGTCTTTGTATGTGTGTATTTTAGTTGTACAATACTATCATGTTTGGCTCACTTAATTTTGAGCTTCTTCTATTCTAAATTGAATAGAGGCTCAAACTTAAGTTCGAGCCTTTCAAACTGCACATTGAATGGAGCTTCAAACTTGAGTTTGAGCCAATCAATAAAACTACAAGAATAAAAAACTCTAACTTCATTTTGATGCTAGCATGTTAAGAGGCACTCAAACCATCCCTGAAATGATATTATGTATGTCTTTGTATGTGTGACAACATAAAATTCATGGGCCGACTCTACGTTCAACAGACATTCAATTTTAAACTCCAACTTGAATCGACATCCAAACATAAGCTTCACCTTCAGTTAGTTCTTTTGGATGTAAGAGAGTATTCAACGTAATAGTAGGCTCAAACTTAAGTTCGAGCATCTTTTATTAAAATTTCAAAATAGATTCAAGTTAAAAATATTATCATGTTTGCTGAAAAAGCTTAGAGGCTCGAACTTAAGTTCGAGCCTCATTTGTAACTAAACAAATTGAGACTTGACATGATTCAAAGCAGTCCGAGCCTCATTTATGTGACACCATAAAATTCATGGGCTCGAACTTAAGTTCGAGTCTCATATCACGTGAAGACTCAAACTTGATATGATTCTAAAGATGCGAATTTTAAGTTCGAGCCTCTTAGCTCTTTTGGATTCATGAGTTAAGAGGCTCGAACTTAACTTCTAACAACTTTTGGAAAAGCTGAAAAAGTCTGAGCTTCATAATTCAACTCATATGATTCAGAGGCTTAGCTTTTGAAGATGCAAGAAGATTTTGAGTTAAAAATATTAGTGTTTTTACCAGAAAACTTGAGATGCTCGAACTTAAGTTGAAGCCTGTTTTTGCCGGAAAACTTGAGAGGCTCGAACCTAAGTTGGAGCCTCATATCATATGAGCCAACAATCCTAAACTTGATATGACTCATGGGCTCGAGCTTGAGTTCGAATCTATAAGTCCTTTTGGATCCAAGAGAGTGTTGAACTTAACATGCTCGAACTTAAGTTTTAGCCTTTCTCACTCTTAGTTGAATAAAGACTGGAATTTAAGTTCAGCCTCTTCGATTCCAAGGTCAATAGAATCTTAAACTCCAACTTGAATCAATATCCAAACTTAAGTTCACCTTCACTCACTTGAAGTTGAATAGAGGTTTCCATCTCACTCTTAGTTGAATAAAGACTGAAACTTAAGTTCAGCCTCTTCGATTCCAAGGTCAATAGAATCTTAAACTCCAACTTGAATCAATATCCAAACTTAAGTTCACCTTCACTGACTTGAAGTTGAATAGAGGTTTCCACTATAAATTTGAACTTATCGTGACAAAGTTAAATAGAGGCTCAAACTTAAGTGCGACTCCAAATTGTATATGAGAGGCTCGAACTTAAGTTTGAGCGTCATATCATGTGACCAAACAATCTCGAACTTGATATGATTCAGAGGCTCCAAATTGAATACAGGCTCAAACTCTCTCTATCCAAGTTGAAATGAAATTCAAACTGAAGTTCATAGTTTGAATTTCAATATCCCTATCTTATGTACAAACTTAAGTTTGGGTTTCTCAAGTTTTCTGAAGTTCATATCATGTGATCCAACAATCCTGAACTTGATATGGTTGGAAAAAGCTGAGAGGCTCAAACTCCTCTTTGTTCTTTTGCACATAACACACAACAATCCCAAACTTGATATGACTGGAAAAGCTCAGAGGCTCGAACTTAAGTTCGAGCCTCTTTGTTCTTTTCCTTATATCATGTGACCAAACAATAATAAACTTGATATGGTTGGAAAAGCTCAAAGGCTCGAACTTAATCTTTTGCACATAAGACACAACAATCCTAAACTTGATATGGCTGGAAAAGCTCAGAGACATGAACTTAAGTTCGAGCCTCTTTGTTCTTTTGCACATAAGACACAAGAAACATAAACTTGATATGGCTGGAAAAGCTCAGAGGCTCGAACTTAAGTTCGAGCCTCTTTGTTCTTCTGTTCATATCATGTGATCCAACAATCCTGAACTTGATATGGTTGGAAAAGCTGAGAGGCTCGAACTTAAGTTCGAGCTTGTTTGTTCTTTCGCTTATATCACGTGACCCAACAATTCTAAACTTGATATGGTTGGAAAAGCTTAGAGGCTCGAAGTCAGAACCTCTTTGTTCTTTTGCTCATATCATATAACCAAACAATCCTAAACTTGATATGGTTAGAAAAGCACAGAAACTCGAACTTAAGTTGGAAAAGCTCAGAGGCTCGAACTTAATTCTTTTGCACATCAGACACAACAATCCTAAACTTGATATGGCTGGAAAAGCTGAGGCTCATATCATGTGATCCAACAAATCCTGAACTTGATATGGTTGGAAAAGCCAAGAGGCCCGAACTTAAGTTCGAGTCTCTTTGTTCTTTTGCACATAAGACACAACAATCCTAAACTTGATATGGTTGGAAAAGCTGAGAGGCTCGAACTTAAGTTTAAGCCTCTTTGTTCTTTTGCTCATATCATGTGATCCAACAATTCTAAACTTGATATGGTTGGAAAAGCTCAGAGGCTCTAACTCCTCTTTGTTCTTTTGCTCATATCATGTGACCAAACAATCCTAAACTTGATATGGTTGGAAAAGCTCTTTGTTCTTTTGCTCATATCATGTGATCCAACAATCCTAAACTTGATATGGTTGGAAAAGCTCAGAGGCTCGAACTTAAGTTCGATCCTCTTTGTTCTTTTGCACATAAGACAACAACAATCCTAAACTTGATATGGTTGGAAAAGCTGAGGCTCATATCATGTGATCCAACAATCCTAAACTTGATATGGTTGGAAAATCTCAGAGGCTCGAACTTAAGTTCGAGCCTCTTTGTTCTTTTGCACATAAGACACAACAATCTTAAACTTGATATGGCTGGAAAAGTTGAAGCTCATATCATTGTGATCCAACAAATCCTGAACTTGATATGGTTGGAAAAGTTCAAATTATGGCTCGAACTTAAGTTCGAGCCTCTTTGTTCTTTTGCACATAAGACACAACAATCCTAAACTTGATATGGTTGGAAAAGCTGAGAGGCTCGAACTTAAGTTTGAGCCTCTTTGTTCTTTAACTCATATCATGTGATCCAACAATCCTGAACTTGATATGGTTGGAAAAAGCTGAGAGGCTCGAACTCGTCTTTGTTGTTTTGCTTATAACAATTTTTGGAAAAGCTGAAAAAGTCTAAGCTTCATAACTCAGCTCATATGATTAAGAGGCTTAGCTTTTGTAGATGCAAGAAGATTTGAGTTAAAAATATTAATGTTTTTACTAGAAAACTTGAGAGGCTCGAACTTAAGTTGAAGCCTGTTTTTGCCGGAAAACTTGAGAGGCTCGAACTTAAGTTGGAGCCTCATATCATATGAGCCAACAATCCTAAACTTGATATAACTCACGGGCTCGAACTTGAGTTCGAATCTATAAGTCCTTTTGGATCCAAGAGAGTGTTGAACTTAACTCCAACAATCCCAAACACACAACAATCCCAAACTTGATATGACTGGAAAAGCTCAGAGGCTCGAACTTAAATTCGAGCCTCTTTGTTCTTTTCCTCATATCATGTGACCAAACAATACTAAACTTGATATGGTTGGAAAAGCTCAAAGGCTCAAACTTAATCTTTTGCACATAAGACACAACAATCCTAAACTTGATATGGCTGGAAAAGCTCAGAGACATGAACTTAAGTTCGAGCCTCTTTGTTCTTTTGCACCTAACACAACAATCCTAAACTTGACATGGCTGAAAAAGATGAGGCTTATATCATGTGATCCAACAATCCTAAACTTGATATGGTTGGAAGAGCTCAGAGGCTCTTTGTTCTTTTGCACATAAGACACAAGAAACCTAAACTTGATATGGCTGGAAAAGCTCAGAGGCTCGAACTTAAGTTCGAGCCTCTTTGTTCTTCTGTTCATATCATGTGATCCAACGATCCTGAACTTGATATGGTTGGAAAAGCTGAGAGGCTCGAACTTAAGTTCAAGCCTCTTTGTTCTTTTGCTCATATCACGTGACCCAAGAATTGTAAACTTGATATGTTTGGAAAAGCTCAGAGGCTCGAACTCAGAGCCTCTTTGTTCTTTTGCTCATATCATATAATCAAACAATCCTAAACTTGATATGGTTAGAAAAGCACAGAGACTCGAACTTAAGTTGGAAAAGCTCAGAGGCTCGAACTTAATTCTTTTGCACATAAGACACAACAATCTTAAACTTGATATGGTTGGAAAAGCTAAGAGGCTCGAACTCAAAACTTCTTTGTTCTTTTGCTCATATCATATAACCAAACAACCCTAAACTTGATATGGTTAGAAAAGCACAGAAACTCGAACTTAAGTTGGAAAAGCTCAGAGGCTCGAACTTAATTCTTTTGCACATCACACACAACAATCCTAAACTTGATATGGCTGGAAAAGCTGAGGCTCATATCATGTGATCCAACAAATCCTGAACTTGATATGGTTGGAAAAGCTCAGAGGCCCGAACTTAAGTTCGAGTCTCTTTGTTCTTTTGCACATAAGACACAACAATCCTAAACTTGATATGGTTGGAAAAGCTGAGAGGCTCAAACTTAAGTTTGAGCCTCTTTGTTATTTTGCTCATATCATGTGATCCAACAATTCTAAACTTGATATGGTTGGAAAAGCTCAAAGGCTCTAACTCCTCTTTGTCCTTTTGCTCATATCATGTAACCAAACAATCCTAAACTTGATATGGTTGGAAAAGCTCTTTGTTCTTTTGCTCATATCATGTGATCCAACAATCCTAAACTTGATATGGTTGGAAAAGCTCAGAGGCTCGAACTTAAGTTCGATCCTCTTTGTTCTTTTGCACATAAGACAACAACAATCCTAAACTTGATATGGTTGGAAAAGCTGAGGCTCATATCATGTGATCCAACAATCCTAAACTTGATATGGTTGGAAAAGCTCAGAGGCTCGAACTTAAGTTCGAGCCTCTTTGTTCTTTTGCACATAAGACACAACAATCCTAAACTTGATATGGCTAGAAAAGCTGAAGCTCATATCATGTGATCCAACAAATCCTGAACTTGATATGGTTGGAAAAGTTCAAAGACTTGAACTTAAGTTCGAGCCTCTTTGTTCTTTTGCACATAAGACACAACAATCCTAAACTTGATATGGTTGGAAAAGCTGAGAGGCTCGAACTTAAGTTCGAGCCTCTTTGTTCTTTTGCTCATATCATGTGATCCCACAATCCTGAACTTGATATGGTTGGAAAAAGGTGAGAGTCTCGAACTCCTCTTTGTTCTTTTGCTCATAACAACTTTTGGAAAAGCTGAAAAAGTATGAGCTTCATAACTCAGCTCATATGATTCAGAGGCTTAGATTTTGTAGATGCAAGAAGATTTGAGTTAAAAATATTAATGTTTTTACTATAAAACTTGAGAGGCTCGAACTTAAGTTCAAGCCTGTTTTTGCCGGAAAACTTGAGAGGCTCGAACTTAAGTTGGAGCCTTATATCATATGAGCCAACAATCCTAAACAAGATATAACTCACGGGCTCGAACTTGAGTTGGAATCTATAAGTCCTTTTGGATCCAAGAGAGTGTTGAACTTAACATGCTCGAACTTAAGTTTTAGCCTTTCTCACTCTTAGTTGAATAAAGACTGGAACTTAAGTTCAGCCTCTTCGATTCAGAGGCTTAGCTTTTGTAGATGCAAGAAGATTTGAGTTCAAAATATGAGTGGTTTTACCAGAAAACTTGAGAGGCTCGAACTTAAGTTGGAGCCTTATATCATATGAGCCAACAATCCTAAACTTGATATGACTCACGGGCTCGAACTTGAGTTCGAATCTATAAGTCCTTTTGGATCCAAGAGAGTGTTGAACTTAACATGCTCGAACTTAAGTTTTAGTCTTTCTCACTCTTAGTTGAATAAAGACTCGAACTTAAGTTCAGCCTCTTCGATTCCAAGGTCAATAGAATCTTAAACTCCAACTTTAATCAATATCCAAACTTAAGTTCACCTTCACTGACTTGAAGTTGAATAGAGGTTTCCACTATAAATTTGAACTTATCGTGACAAAGTTAAATAGAGGCTCAAACTTAAGTGCGACTCCAAATTGTATAAAGGATCCCCAAAGTTAAATAGAGGCTCAATCTATTTCTTGGAGAAGCTGAGAGGATCGAACTTAAGTTTGAGCGTCATATCATGTGACCAAACAATCTCGACCTTGATATGATTCAGAGGCTCCAGATTGAATACAGGCTCAAACTCTCTCTATCCAAGTTGAAATGAAATTCAAACTGAAGTTCATAGTTTGAATTTCAATCCTATTTTATTTACAAACTTAAGTTTGGGTTTCTCAAGTTTTCTGAAGTTCATATCATGTGATACAACAATCCTGAACTAGATATGGTTGGAAAAAGCTCAAAGGCTCGAACTTAATCTTTTGCACACAAGACACAACAATCCTAAACTTGATATGGCTGGAAAAGCTCAGAGACACGAACTTAAGTACGAGCCTCTTTGTTCTTTTGCACCTAACACACAACAATCCTAAACTTGACATGGCTGAAAAAGCTTAGGCTTATATCATGTGATCCAACAATCCTAAACTTGATTTGGGTGTAAAAGCTCAGAGGCTCGAACTTAAGTTCGAGCCTCTTTGTTCTTTTGCACATAAGACACAAGAAACCTAAACTTGATATGGCTGTAAAAGCTGAGGCTCGAACTTAAGTTCGAGCCTCTTTGTTCTTCTTTTCATATCATGTGATCCAACAATCCTGAACTTGATATGGTTGGAAAAGCTGACTCTTTGTTCTTTTGCACATAAGACACAAGAAACCTAAACTTGATATGGTTGTAAAAGCTAAGAGGCTCGAACTTAAGTTCGAGCCTCTTTGTTATTCTGTTTATATCATGTGATCCAACAATCCTAAACTTGATTTGGGTGTAAAAGCTCAGAGGCTCGAACTTAAGTTCGAGCCTCTTTGTTCTTTTGCACATAAGACACAAGAAACCTAAACTTGATATGGCTGTAAAAGCTCAGAGGCTCGAACTTAAGTTCGAGCCTCTTTGTTCTTCTTTTCATATCATGTGATCCAACAATCCGGAACTTGATATGGTTGGAAAAGCTGACTCTTTGTTCTTTTGCACATAAGACACAAGAAACCTAAACTTGATATGGCTGTAAAAGCTCAGAGGCTCGAACTTAAGTTCGAGCCTCTTTGTTATTCTGTTCATATCATGTGATCCAACAATCCTGAACTTGATATGGTTGGAAAAGCTGACTCTTTGTTCTTTTGCACATAAGACACAAGAAACCTAAACTTGATATGGCTGTAAAAGCTCAGAGGCTCGAACTTAAGTTCGAGCCTCTTTGTTATTCTATTCATATCATGTGATCCAACAATCCTGAACTTGATATGGTTGGAAAAGCTGAGAGGCTCGAACTTAAGTTTGAGTCTCTATGTTCTTTTACTCATATCACGTGACCCAACAATTCTAAACTTGATATGGTTGGAAAAGCTCAGAGGCTCGAACTCAGAGCCTCTTTGTTCTTTTGCTCATATCATATAACCAAACAATCCTAAACTTGATATGGTTAGAAAAGCACAGAGACTCGAACTTAAGTTGGAAAAGCTTAGAGGCTCGAACTTAATTCTTTTGCACATAACACATGACAATCCTAAACTTGATATGGCTGGAAAAGCTGAGGCTCATATCATGTGATCCAACAAATCCTGAACTTGATATGGTTGGAAAAGCTGAGAGGCTCGAACTTAAGTTCGAGCCTCTTTGTTCTTTTGCACATAAGACACAACAATCCTAAACTTGATATGGCTAGAAAAGCTGAGGTTCATATCATGTGATCCAACAATCCTAAACTTAATATGGTTGGAAAAGCTCAGAAGCTTGAACTTAAGTTCGAGCCTCTTTGTTCTTTTGCATATAAGATACAAAAATCCTAAACTTGATATGGCTGGAAAAGCTGAAGTTCATATCATGTGATCCAACAATCCTGAACTTGATATGGTTGGAAAAAGCTGAGAGGCTCGAACTCCTCTTTGTTCTTTTGCACATAACACACAACAATCCCAAAGTTGATGTGACTGGAAAAGCTCAGAGGCTCGAACTTAAGTTCGAGCCTCTTTGTTCTTTTCCTCATATCATGTGACCAAACAATACTAAAGTTGATATGGTTGGAAAAGCTCAAAGGCTTGAACTTAATCTCTTGCACATAAGACAACAATCCTAAACTTGATATGGCTGGAAAAGCTCAGAGACACGAACTTAAGTTCGAGCCTCTTTGTTCTTTTGCACCTAACACACAACAATCCTAAACTTGACATGGCTGAAAAAGCTGAGGCTTATATCATGTGATCCAACAATCCTAAACTTGATATGGTTGGAAAAGCTCAGAGGCTCGAAATTAAGTTCGAGCCTCTTTGTTCTTTTGTACATAAGACACAAGAAACCTAAACTTGATATGGCTGGAAAAGCTCAGAGGCTCGAACTTAAAATCGAGCCTCTTTGTTCTTCTGTTCATATCATGTGATCCAACAATCCTGAACTTGATATGGTTGGAAAAGCTTAGAGGCTCGAACTTAAGTTCGACCCTCTTCGTTCTTTTGCTCATATCACGTGACCTAACAATTCTAAACTTGATATGGTTCGAAAAGCTCAGAGGCTCGAACTCAGAGCCTCTTTGTTATTTTTCTCATATCATATAACCAAACAATCCTAAATTTGATATGGTTAGAAAAGAATAGAAACTCGAACTTAAGTTGGAAAAGCTCAGAGGCTCGAACTTAATTCTTTTGCACATAAGACACAAGAATCCTAAACTTGATATGGCTAGAAAAGCTGAGGCTCATATCATGTGATCCAAAAAATCTCGAACTTAAGTTCAAGTCATATCATGTGACCAAACAATCTCGAACTTCATATGATTCAGAGGCTCCAAATTGAATACAGGATCAAACTCTCTCTATCCAAGTTGAAATGAAATTCAAACTGAAGTTCATAGTTTGAATTTCAATCTCATCTTATTTACAAACTTAAGTTTGGGTTTCTCAAGTTTTCTAAAGTTCATATCATGTGATCCAACAATCCTGAACTTGATATGGTTGGAAAAAGCTGAGAGGCTCGAACTCCTCTTTTTTCTTTTGCACATAACACACAACAATCCCAAAGTTGATGTGACTGGAAAAGCTCAGAGGCTCGAACTTAAGTTCGAGCCTCTTTGTTCTTTTCCTCATATCATGTGACCAAACAATACTAAACTTGATATGGTTGGAAAAGCTCAAAGGCTCGAACTTAATCTTTTGCACATAAGACACAATAATCCTAAACTTGATATGGCTGGAAAAGCTCAGAGGCTCGAACTTAAGTTCGAGTCATATCATGTGACCAAAAAATCTCGAACTTGATATGATTAAGAGGCTCCAAATTGAATACAAGCTCAAACTCTCTCTATCCAAGTTGAAATGAAATTCAAACTGAAGTTCATAGTTTGAATTTCAATCTTATCTGATTTACAAACTTAATTTTGGGTTTCTCAAGTTTTTTGAAGTTCATATCATGTGATCCAACAATCCTGAACTTGATATGGTTGGAAAAAGCTGAGAGGCTCGAACTCCTCTTTGTTCTTTTGCACATAACACACAACAATCCCAAAGTTGATGTGACTGGAAAAGCTCAGAGGCTCGATCTTAAGTTCGAGCCTCTTTGTTCTTTTCCTCATATCATGTGACCAAACAATACTAAACTTGATATGGTTGGAAAAGCTCAAAGGCTCGAACTTAATCTTTTGCACATAAGACACAACAATCCTAAACTTGATATGGCTGGAAAAGCTCAGAGACACGAACTTAAGTTCGAGCCTCTTTGTTCTTTTGCACATAAGACACAACAATCCTAAACTTGATATGGCTAGAAAAGTTGAGGCTCATATCATGTGATCCAACAAATCCTGAACTTGATATGGTTGGAAAAGCTAAGATGCTCGAACTTAAGTTCGAGTCTCTTTGTTCTTTTGCACACAAGACACAACAATCCTAAACTTGATATGGTTGGAAAAGCTGAGAGGCTCGAACTTAAGTTTGAGCCTCTTTGTTCTTTTGCTCATATCATGTGATCCAACAATTCTAAACTTGATATGGTTGGAAAAGCTCAGAGGCTCTAACTCCTCTTTGTTCTTTTGCTCATATCATGTGACCAAACAATCCTAATGTTGATATGGTTGGAAAAGCTCTTTGTTCTTTTGCTCATATCATGTGATCCAACAATCCTAAACTTGATGTGGTTGGAAAAGCTCAGAGGCTCATATCATATGATTCAACAATCCTAAACTTGATATGGTTGAAAAAGCTCAGAGGCTCGAACTTAAGTTCGAGCCTCTTTGTTCTTTTGCACATAAGACACAACAATCATAAACTTGATATGGCTGGAAAAGCTGAGGCTCATATCATGTGATCCAACAATCCTAAACTTGATATGGTTAGAAAAGCTTAGAGTCTCGAACTTAAGTTCGAGCCTCTTTGTTCTTTTGCACATAAGACTTAACAATCCTAAACTTGATATGGCTGGAAAAGCTTAAGCTAATATCATGTGATCCAACAAATCCTGAACTTCATATGGTTGGAAAAGTTCAAAGGCTCGAACTTAAGTTCGAGCCTCTTTGTTCTTTTGCACATAAGACACAACAATCCTAAACTTGATATGGTTGGAAAAGTTGAGAGGCTCGAACTTTAGTTCAAGCCTCTTTGTTCTTTTGCTCATATCATGTGATCCAACAATCTTGAACTTGATATGGTTGGAAAAAATTGAGAGGCTCGAACTCCTCTTTGTTTTTTTGCTCATAACAGCTTTTGGAAAAGATGAAAAAGTCTGAGCTTCATAACTCAGCTCATATGATTCAGAGGCTTAGCTTTTGTAGATGCAAGAAGATTTGAGATCAAAATATGAGTGGTTTTACCAGAAAACTTGAGAGGCTCGAACTTAAGTTGGAGCCTTATATCATATGAGCCAACAATCCTAAACTTGATATGACTCACGGGCTCAAACTTGAGTTCGAATCTATAAGTCCTTTTGGATCCAAGAGAGTGTTGAACTTAACATGCTCGAACTTAAGTTTTAGTCTTTCTCACTCTTAGTTGAATAAAGACTCGAACTTAAGTTCAGCCTCTTCGATTCCAAGGTCAATAGAATCTTCAACTCCAACTTTAATCAATATCCAAACTTAAGTTCACCTTCACTGACTTGAAGTTGAATAGAGGTTTCCACTATAAATTTGAACTTATCATGACAAAGTTAAATAGAGGCTCAAACTTAAGTGCGACTCGAAATTTTATAAAGGATCCCCAAAGTTAAATAGAGGCTCAATCTATTTCTTGGGGAAGCTGAGAGGCTCGAACTTAAGTTTGAGCGTCATATCATGTGACCAAACAATCTCGAACTTGATATGATTTAGAGGCTCCAGATTGAATACAGGCTCAAACTCTTTCTATCCAAGTTGAAATGAAATTGAAACTGAAGTTCATACTTTGAATTTCATTCCTATTTTTTTTACAAACTTAAGTTTGGGTTTCTCAAGTTTTGTGAAG
>CM035420.1:10476870-10486870 GCA_020310875.1 Ceratopteris richardii
TATCATTTCCCGCTCATTTCTACCCTTAGTTGGAAATCTCTAGCACAGCCTTTAGCTGTGCATCATAATGCAACAGAGCCTTCATCCCTGGATATTTCTGTCATTGCTCGAGTTTCTCTACCACAACCTCTAAGTGTGCACCAGAACTTGGCAGAGTCTTTGCTCACTTGAAATGAGGCGATTTCATTCTGAGATCTCAGGTCGAGAGCTTATTTCCTCTGCTTCTCTCCATTGATCTGAGCACATCCGGATTTCTCTCCCTCTGCTATTCTGTAGAAGTTCTTGTCCATGAGCCGACTGCCTGAAGACCTCCTTCTTTTACACGTGCTGCGCACCCAAAATCGACTCTCCAACCATATGATCATCAAGAGCTGAATGAAGCGAACAGATGAAGCACGCAAGTCCGTGTGCACTGTTGATTGATTTCCTTCTGCCGGATCCTGGCTATTCAGCAACTATCGGTGTGTTCGATTGCAGCAAGTTTCTCAAGGCCATACCGCTCTGAATACTTAGACTTGTTGCTGCTCCTCCAGACTGCTATTGTTCAAAAAAACCCCTGTTGCCATAACGCTGAGCTCGAGTACTTCTTATCTGATGACTTGAAGTCCAATGTTTTGTCCCCCATCCGTGACGATGTGTGTGCCCCCCTCTTTTTGCCTCCGAAATCTGCCGCCTTCCTTTTCGATTTGGAATCCCTCCCTATGTCCTCGCTCCTGCTTGTCTTTTTGCTGTTGTCTCTCTAGAAAAACGTAGCTATTGGTAAGACTTATAGATCGGCTCAAAGAATTATTTAATGGCATTTGATTGAACACACCTATGCTACATTTTGATTAAGCTTTTGTAATGTACAACTTCACTCAAGCAAATAGCTTTAAAATGATCCTCGGTATGACACAGTTAGTATTATCATCTATGAAGATACCCAAAATAGTAAAGAAGAAGAACTAGAATGTTTGTTTGATGATATGAAACGACATATTCATAGAAACCGTTTCATTAGGATAATTTACCCTTTGAAGCATATAGCCCTTCATTTAGGCATGCACGTGTTCAGCATTATGACCAATCTTTCACGCTCTCCTTCGCCACTTTACTCTCATGCATATGAATTAGTATACATAATTTAGCATTAACATTTAAGAATTGATTGCACATCATCTCCGTTTCATGCATTACCACTGGAATTCAATGTCAAGAAAGAAGTTTAAACATGAGAGCACCTCAAATCATTTAGCCTACAAGCTAAAATCATTCTCTTAATTGGATCGATTTTGATGACCTCTCATTAATGCTTTTACCTCATCAATTAGTGAAGCAACACATATTTATTATTTACACCTTTGCAACTCAAAATCAAGAAGCTCACTTTGATTTAAACAAACTAATGATCACTTTCCTTGATCAGATTAGTATGAATGATACTTAAAGATCACAAAGATCATTGGTTGGTACTCCCTCACAAGGGTTTTATCAGATTATGCTTGGCTGATGATAAGTTTTCATTTGAGTAGGGATAGCTCGGAGTAAGCCTCCATGATCTCTCAACCGCTTTCTGCTTCCTCGTACCAATAGTTGCAATGATGATCATCTTATGATAAGCTTAAACATGTACAAGACATTGGCAGCAGAGTTGTTACATCACGGCTTGAGTTGTTACATCACGGCTTCTATCTTCCCTCTTATATGGATTTACATATCAAAGATAAGACCTCAAAGGTAATCCGGTTTCTCTTTCTACATCCCTCTCTCTCGAGTCTCTTCCTATTTCCCTCTCCCTCGCTCTTTCCTATTTCTTTTGTGTTCAAATCTGAGTATAGAGGTAAGGACTCTCTCTCACTCTCTCCATGCAATGCATAATATCGTGTAATTTCTCAATCTCTCTCTACAATTACCTGATGCATCGTCACTACCTCCACCTTCCATAGCACAATAGCACTTGGTCTCTCCTCCTCCTACCTTCTGCATATTAATCGTTACTGGTAATCAAAGGCCTCAACATGTAATCTTTGGATCTCACAAATTTGAATAGAGATATCTATAAAAAACCACATCCGTCAAGTGACATCTGCATCAAGTTATAACTAATCATATCATGTGTGCTATATAAAACAAAAAATCAAGCAAGCGTCAGAGGGGATGGTTTAAGCATACAAAAAACATATACTTGCATACTCAAATGCTTTAAGCATGCTTATACATAATCTACCAAAATTTTGGAAACATTTCAACATCACAATTATGACTAGAAAATCGAGTGCTCACAAACACATAAAAAATTGCCAAAAGTGCTCACAAGCACTTAGAGAGAACTCGAGAAATATTTTTCTTGCTTCTTTTCTATCTTCAAAAGAACATAAAATATTTCATGCTAGATTACACTCACCAGATGGAAAAGTGGGATGGACAAACGGTGGCACCTTAGCCACATGCAACATCTTTCCAAGATGCACTGTCCCTTACATGTTGCTGCCAGGGATTGAACCCTTGCCCCCGCCTCAAGAGGCGAGAGGCCCAACCACTAGGCCAGCGAACTGGGACAAATAGTTTTCTTTTTTTTTTTTAATATAAAGGAAGTTCGGCATTAGCCTACTCTCTCAGACTTGAATTAAATAAAGAAAATTACAAGAGAAGGAGATTTTTTATAGGCTATTCCCATTGTGCCATTTGATTCTACTTACCACATATAAAACAAGTTTTACCTTGATGAGGGTTGTTCTTCCCTTTGCCATTCTTTTTCTTCCTTGAAGATGATCCCTTGCTCTCTCCTTCTGAATCTAAATCTTCTTCCTTGTACTACTTACACTTTCTTTTCCCCGCTTTCCTATTCTCTCCAGTCTTGCCTTTGACTTTTCTAGCATATCAAGAGGGGTTTCCACTTATCTTCCCCTCTTAGCCCATCGAGAGTAACTTGCATAAGATCTTTGAAAATCTCCCTTCATTGCCTCAATCAAGGTTCAAAAGTCTAAGTTAGTCCAAGATGAAAGAACCCAATTATGGATGCTCTTTCTTGTAGCTCTTGGAATTGGGCCTACAATTTTGTGATAGTGGAGTCATTGTTTGCCCTGTTAGTTTGTAATTGCTTGAGTTCCTAGAAGATATTTCTTAGCTCTACTTGTAGTCCCCCTAACTGAAGTTTTAGTAGAATAGGTGCATATGTAGTTAAACATACGAGCAACTGATTGTTTTCTACTCTTTATTTATTATTTTTCTCCATTAGGTAGTGCATTGTCGTCATTATCTACTCCTTTTTCATTTTACATGCATCCTATTTTTCCTTCACTTGTTGCAGTTCTACTCTTATCTAGCTGATTTTCATACGCTGCTTACTTTTTGCTTGTCATAGAATCTCTACGTCATTTATGATTAATACTTGTGAAATCTTCAAGATCATGATTTCTTGTTGAAAGTATTGTATAATCTTCATATCTTCTTCTCTCATTGGTTGTTCTTTACATTAGGCCTTCATTTAGCTTTAAAATTATAGTGGGCAGCTGTGTGACATCAAGATGTACTCCCAAGAACTTGAAAAATTTGTATATTGAATGTATGGTTTATCTAGGGATGAGGAAACCTTTGATGACCCTACTCCTATTCTTATTATGATGGGGAATGGGAAGGTGATGGTGATCCTCATAAGTGACATGACTATGACATTTGTGGCATGGATGGAAGTATTTGTAGTGGTGGACGATGAGATATCCATGGTAGTGGGTGCACTTGTGTGAGTGGTGGGGTGATTGTGGTCTAGAGATATCCATTGTGTCTAGATATACAATATCAAAATTGCGTGATTGAGGCACTATGATGGGTATTTCCAAATGTGTCTTACCTTCTACCTTAGTGGTTGACATAGTGACTTTCTTTTGTGTGGCATTTGGGCCTTCCCTAACAAGAGAGTGTAGATCGGATACATACCTTTCTTTTTGTTCTTCTATGGACTATGCTTTAAACGTTCCTTGTGTGGAGATTCTATCTGTGGTTGTGACTTCTTTAGGTATTTCCTTGGTGGGGCCGAATAGTTGGTTGGCTAAAGATGATGGAGTCTTCCTTCCCGTATCTTCTTCCTTCTCTTGACGTGTTATGGGCTACATGAAGATTAACCTTTGTTGTATCTTTTTCTCTCAGCCTTTGTTATATCATTTCTCAAAGTTCTTCTTCTTAAGTCTTGTGGAGGGATTCAATGCTTGCTAAAAACACTAGAGATAATTTTGTCCAATAATTTCTCAAGTGTTTAAAACGTATAAAACGTACTTGGAAATGTACAAATCGTATGAAACGTATCAATCGTATAAATCGTATAACACATACTCGTATAAATCGCATCAATCGTATAAATCATAGAAATCGTAGTAATCGTATAAAATGCATAAATCCTATAAATCGTAGTCTTAATCGTATAGAACGTGTAAATCCTATAAACGTATAAAATGTATAAAACGTATAAAATGTATAAACGAATAAAATGTATAAATTGTATAAAATGTAGTCTTAATCGTATAGATCCTATAAATCGCATTAATGTGTAGAAGTAAATTATGAGAAAGAGATATTGAATTTCATAAAGGCTGTAAGAATGTACATAGGAAAATCTTTTTGGTGATTTCAGGACTGCAAAGATAAAGGGCAGCAAATTGATAGGAAGCTAAAGAGTTGCATGCACCATCTACTCAATATATGTATATAAAAGAAATAAGTGCTATTTGTAATAATTTTGATGTGAAAACAATTAATGGTATTGTGGCCAATTTTGCTCTTATGGTTGATTCCTATTCTCAAACATGGCTATTAGATTTTGGTTCTTTTTTTCATGTGAAAACACATAGAGAGTCGTTCTCTGCATAATTAACAAAGTCTCTTCACACAAAGATGCTTGGCGAATCTTATAAATTTGATATTGTTGTCATTGGATATGTGTGTACATAACTTGTTGAGGATTGATGATTTACCATGCATAATGTATGCCATGTGCCTAATCTTTCATATAGTTTATTTTCACTTGGAGAATTTGATGACTACAAAGTGGCTTCCTATGCTCAATCCTTTTGCATATCAAAGGGCAATATGGTTAAATCTAAATGAGTAAATGTTGTCTTACTTTATCCTTTGTTTTGATCTTATAGACAAGACATGTTAGCTATCATTAAACAACCTATGGTTTGTATATAACAAGGTCGTTTGTGACACATGTCTTTTAATGGTATGGAAAGTCTATCTTTTTCTAGCTACCTACAAGTGTTATCTTTCTTTGGTTATTCATTTTGGTAGTATTTTCAATATGGAAAGCAAACATGAAATGTGCATAGAGTGCACATTGAATCTTCAATTCAATCATTAGATCTTGTTCACATAGACCTATATTATCCTATGCCCACTAGGTGATGAGGTTGTTCTCTCTACTTTGTCACTTTCATAGATCATAATAGTAGAGAAGTGTAGGTATATCATATCCGATCAAAGGAAGATATTTCCTACTTCCAAAAAAATAGCTTGGTTTACTAGAGATTGAAAGTGGAACTAAGCTTAAGAATTAAAATTTAGCCAGTGGGGGTGAGCATATCTTCCAAAAGTTAAGCCATTGTTTCAATCTAGAGGAAATTGCAAATAGCTTATAGGTCCTTATACTCGAATACAAAACTGTATAGCTAAAAGGATGAATAGAACTATTTCAAATACAACGTTTTCTATGTTGTATCATGCAAACATTTCACAAGGCCTCTTGGTAGAAGGAATGCTGATTGCAATTCATTAACAAAGATTTGAAAGTGATTAATAGTAATGGAAAAGATATCTCCCACACTATGATCAGCGTCATTGATTTATTGTGAAGTACATTTCCATGTTCCCAACAAGTTGAGGAAAAAAAAGAAATATAAATATGGGGTGTGTATTTTCCTTGGATAAAGCAAAGATGGCCAATTTGGATATGGCTCACATGATGCTACAACATGTTCAAGGATTAGAATGTTAGTCCTCATATTTGAGGATATTAGTCCTCATCCTACTATGTATAAAATCTAAAAGATAATATTGTTCATCACTATGTTGAATAATAGTTCACTTGTGCTTTTGATAAGTTACCATGAGACGATCTTCACATGTCCGATATCCAATTGATAGATTTGTTTCACGATTGGAATTTTTAATATTTATAGATGGTAGTGACCCTTCTTTTCATAAAGAATTTATGTAGATAGGTGACGATGTCAAGTGATACAATGGGAAAATAATTTGAAAGTCACACCCGATTGTGCTTTTCTAATATATAAAGCAAGAATAGCTGAAATAGTATTTTAACAACAACAAGGAGTTATTTTTTCAACAAATCTTCATCAACTTGTATAATCGTCAGAACGTCCGCTTGTCTGCAACTCAGGAGTCAGAACGTCTGCTTGTCTGTCACTCAGAACGTCGGCTTGTCTGCCTACTCAGAATGTCGGCTTTTCTACTCAGAACGTCGGCGAGCGAGAGAGAGAGAGACAGAGGTATGTGTCGTGTGTGCGAGAGAGAGAGAGAGAGAGAGAGAGAGAGAGAGAGAGAGAGAGAGAGAGAGAGAGAGAGAGAGAGAGAGAGAGAGAGAGAGAGAGAGAGAGAGAGAGAGAGAGAGAGAGTGTCGTGGTGTGTGTGCGAGAGAGAAGAGGAGAGAGAGAGAGAGAGAGAGAGAGAGAGAGAGAGAGAGAGAGAGAGAGAGAGAGAGAGAGAGAGAGAGAGAGAGAGAGAGAGAGAGAGAGAGAGAGAGAATCTGCAAGAGTGGTTGAAGTCCCTGGTAACAACTAGGTGTGCATAGAAAACCTTGCACAAACACTGTAGGTTCGAGTGCACACTCTCAGCAAATTCATTGAATGAAGTTCTAACAGAGCCGAAAACTCACTGAAAAACTATTTGTGAGTGTGTGGAAAACTTTGTAATAAGATTTTGACTCTGAACGAGTGATTCATCAGCATCTTCGTCATGGGTGTTTTACACTTGAGCAGTGGCCTTGAGTTGTTAACTTCTGTGGCTTCTAAGGAACATGTTTCTTTGTCCTTGCACTTCTGCAAAAAAAAGTGCACTCAGGACTCATATTATCTCGAGAATTTATGAATAAATTGTGGGCTATAAATTGGTGAGGTTGAAGGCGCATCAAATGGTTAACCCTACGAAGCCTGCTCATGTTATCTCAAGACTTCATGAACAGCTTGTGAGTTGCCAGTTGCTTGTTTGAGCATTGTGGGAGTAGAGTATTGTGCATTGTGCAAGCTTCAAGACTCTACCTAAGTTCTCATGATTGCAAGCTGCAACTTTCCCTTCAATATGTATTGTTCAACAGTGCCCCATGCCTTAACCTTCAAGCAAGATTAGCAACAAAAAAAGACATAGAAGAGCTTTGACATGGTTGGTATAAGTTCATTCAATCCTTGAAACATTAAGCCTATTGGAGCGTGTCTTTACATGCAAGATGTAGGTAAGAAAATATTTGAATTGAGAAGAGAAGAAAAGGGTTCGTTATACTTATTTTTAAGAGGTTATTGATAATCTCTATTGACTTTTTTAATTACGAAAGTTTTCGAGTTTAACAGTTTGTTGTATGCTTCAAATAGTGAACTCTTTAGATATATGGAGGAGAAGAATCTATGTCTTGAGGTATAATGTCGAGTTTAATTTCTTTACTATACAAATAAAAGACTCTTGATTTTTTTTTTGAGAAAACAAGAAATTTGTATTAAAGATGAAATGTAAGTTAGTACAAAGGGTAGGGCACCCCCACCATAAACAGAGATAGGATGATCACAGAGATCAGAACAATCACTCCAGGAAGAGAGGTCATCTCAAGGTGATGGATACAACGAACTTAGTGCATACCAAAAGGCCAGGTTAAGTACAAAGAAGGACCATTTCTATTATCAACTGCAAACTAATTGTATGCGCACGACTTAATTGCAAGATTGATCAAACATCTGTGCTATGTTTTCTGCAGCATAGAGCATGGATTTTTTATCTCTATGTTGAATAATCATATAGACAACAATAATATCAAAATAGAGACATCCCATGTGGATACCATCAAGACAACGATTTTAGGAAATTCTAAAACTAAATCCCAACCTAAGTAGCTAACATTGTAAGTCATTTAATTCAAGCGATTAATTCATATTAACCCGTATGCTTGCTATGAATAAGGCATAACTTTGGGATAATCAGTTCATGAAGCTATATTAGTACAAACTAATATTTAGAGGCTTCCAATTTGTCATAAACAAACTGAAACCAGTAGAGTTCCCACCTCCAAATCTGTTCTAAATCCAAAAATAATACAGTTCATATGCTACAAACCTCATATAATTATAGAAGCTTTTCCCTCAGTTGAGCATTCGAGACGTTTGACTGTGCTGGGTGCAGAGTGTCTACTGTGAGTTGTTTGTGGGAGAGCAGAATATTGGACATGAACTTGCCAGTATGCACAGTGCAGATCTTGAGGTCTTCCATGCTGAATTCGGGAGAAGTGCTTTGCTACTTGCCTACCCTGTTCTCTGAACAAACACGTAAGCCACCACAAAAGAGTACATACATAGAAAAAATCATTCAGTCTTAAAAAAGTAAAAATTGTTTAAATCATTCCGAAGATCAGAATAATTGGGGATGACCTTATGTTTTTTTGGTTTCAAAATCCATTACGTGTGTAGGAAGCATAGCTCAACCTCTCATTTTGTGTGCACCATTCATTTTGCGTACATATAGCAGCCCTTTGCCTTTTAAATCAGCAAGCTTTCAGCCCTTCAGCTGCAGGATTTTAATCTTCCAAGCTCTCTCATACCTTGAAGCTTCCATAGCGCGTGCACACACACACACACACACACACACACGTAACAGCCTTAGCCCGATACTATATAGACTCTTTGAGTTTTGACATTGCTTTTCCTCTTCTTCTTAAGTTTTTTGCTTTGTGATCTTCCATTGTCATGGGTAGAGTAGAAGTATTGCATGGGCTTTTTAACTGAAAGGATTGAAGACAATAATGATTGCCTTTTTTGGCAGCACTAAAATAAAGAACTCTCCTTTAGTTCATATAGTGGTTTGACTTTGCAAGACCTTAGGTTGACCCGAGAGAAATACCTCTCTCATACTTAACTGTAAATGGCTTATTAAGTGAGGTATAAATTTCTTTGAAGGAACTTTGTTTACACTTTGAGTAATTTTATCCTACTTTCCCCTCCTTTTGTCGTCAGGATTCGAATTCAAAGATTGATAGTCAAGTAGGAGACACTATTTTAAAGCTTCGTTGAAGGCAGATTGCATTGCAAAGTTCGTTGGAAAGTTTGTATATGATATGAAGGCTTTATCACTCTGCATGTCACATTGCGCCTCCCCCAAATTAAAACCTCAAATTATTTGAAGATTGGTTTCAGAAAGGTGGCACCGTGGCCGTGGCCCGAGACTTCTAAGAATCGAGCCACGTAGAAGAGAACGTGGCGAGGTCTCCACTTTCTTGGGCTGGCATGAAGGGGAAGGCAGTTCTGGCGCGTAAAAGGCCGTGGTCTGAGGTTCTGGACAGAAATAGCTTTACGAGGCCGGACTCAATTTCTGATGCTACTGGACGAATGAAGCAAAACCTGAGCTACTTCAGGGTCAATTATGTTGTCTTCTCGGCAGCAGTCATCTTTATGGGCTTGCTGTGGCATCCTGGCTCTCTCATTATTTCGCTTCTGCTTGCAGCAGCCTGGTTCTTTCTGGGGATTTTGTGAAAATGGACGATGAACATGATACAACACGGCTACGCATATTTTCTGGGACAGCCAATTTGGCATTAGCGAAGGTAACTGGTTACTGATTGTTTGTATAAAGAAATTCTAGT
This sequence comes from Ceratopteris richardii, assembly GCA_020310875.1. Lineage (NCBI taxonomy): Eukaryota > Viridiplantae > Streptophyta > Polypodiopsida > Polypodiales > Pteridaceae > Ceratopteris > Ceratopteris richardii. Next base: position 10,486,700 of record CM035420.1, read on the forward strand.
CACACTTGGTTTCATGCAGGGTTTTTGAATACATCTTCAGGATTGATTCCATGTGCCATTACTTAGGCTGATTTCAGGAAGATAGACAGTCAGCAAGAGACTTATAATTTTCATCTCTAAAGATTTTTGAGTTAGGGAGAATAGCTATGAAATTATTGGTTCAATATCTGT
>CM035420.1:10496870-10521870 GCA_020310875.1 Ceratopteris richardii
CATGATATGAACAGAAGAATCAGGATTGTTGGATCACATGATATGAACAGAAGAACAAAGAGTGTTGGATCACATGATATTAACAGAAGAACAAAGAGGCTCGAACTTAAGTTCGAGCCTCTAAGCTTTTCCAGCCATATCAAGTTTAGGATTGTTGTGTGTTATGTGCAAAAGAACAAAGAGGCTCGAACTTAAGTTCGAGCCTCTCAGCTTTTCCAACCATATCAAGTTCAGGATTGTTGGATCACATGATATGAACAGAAGAACAAAGAGTGTTGGATCACATGATATTAACAGAAGAACAAAGAGGCTCGAACTTAAGTTCGAGCCTCTGAGCTTTTCCAGCCATATCAAGTTTAGGATTGTTGTGTGTTATGTGCAAAAGAACAAAGAGGCTCGAACTTAAGTTCGAGCCTCTGAGCTTTTCCAGCCATATCAAGTTTAGGATTGTTGTGTGTTATGTGCAAAAGAACAAAGAGGCTCGAACTTAAGTTCGAGCCTCTCAGCTTTTCCAACCATATCAAGTTTAGGATTGTTGGATCACATGATATGAACAGAAGAACAAAGAGTGTTGGATCACATGATATTAAGAGAAGAAGAAAGAGGCTCGAACTTAAGTTCGAGCCTCTGAGCTTTTCCAGCCATATCAAGTTTAAGATTGTTGTGTGTTATGTGCAAAAGAACAAAGAGGCTCGAACTTAAGTTCGAGCCTCTCAGCTTTTCCAACCATATCAAGTTCAGGATTGTTGGATCACATGATATGAACAGAAGAACAAAGAGTGTTGGATCACATGATATTAACAGAAGAAGAAAGAGGCTCGAACTTAAGTTCGAGCCTCTGAGCTTTTCCAGCCATATCAAGTTTAGGATTGTTGTGTGTTATGTGCAAAAGAACAAAGAGGCTCGAACTTAAGTTCGAGCCTCTCAGCTTTTCCAACCATATCAAGTTCAGGATTGTTGGATCACATGATATGAACAGAAGAACAAAGAGTGTTGGATCACATGATATTAACAGAAGAACAAAGAGGGTCGAACTTAAGTTCGAGCCTCTGAGCTTTTCCAGCCATATCAAGTTTAGGATTGTTGTGTGTTATGTGCAAAAGAACAAAGAGGCTCGAACTTAAGTTCGAGCCTCTCAGCTTTTCCAACAGTTTACATAGTCGGGAATGCATTTCAGCAACGTTCTTTTCCAGATTGATTTTTGCACTCAACGCGATGAACTCCGAGACATAATATGTTCTAGTATCTTTTATTGATTTCCTCTATGTCCATATGCTTGTAGAAGGAGTTCAACATACAGCTACAAAAATGACTTTCAAAATTGGAGCCACTCAGAGTAGTAATCCTTCCATCAAAGGAGAGATGGATTTTGCAATAGTGCTTATGTACATTAGCAAAGAGGATAATTATCAGATGATTGATAGAATAGATAAAGCAAATCTAAATATTTTTGCTCATAAAGGTCTGGATGGATTCATAGAAAAAAATTTCATTGATGAATTCATTAATAGTTTTGCTCGTGAAGACAGCTATGTTGTAGAGTTGTATTGTCGAGGAGTTGTTCTTCAAAGAAGTTTATCTAAGAAACGCAGATGTTTTGGTATATGTTTAGATGTTGAAGAAAAACAATTAGAATCAATTTGCTCTTCAGTTTTTGAGAATGACCCTGCTTTGCATCAATGGTGTGATATCAGTAATCCAGATACAGATAATACAAATGTGTTCGAGAATGTTGATGCTGAGATTGATGTACAACCTAGTGGAGAAGAATCAAAAAGTAATCAGGATGATATAGAAACCGATGAACATATTGTTACAATGGATGAAGATACTGCAGGTACTTCAAATGTATGAGGAAAAAAAGAAGGTTGAGAAAATATTGATTCCATGTAATGTAATAAATACCATAATTTTCAAAGTATATTTTTCTTTATATGCTAGTGATGATTGCATTTCTTGAACAATAGATTTTTATTTTGAACATATTACCTTGTTGAGTAAAGTGATGTGAATCGATTATATTTAAATCTTTTTATCTATTGTTAATATCATATGTTTGTGAGTTAAAGTTCGACATCTCTTGTCTATTCGAGTAATTTAAAAATTAGATGCATAAATTCACATGTTATAATTTTTAAATTGATATGCATGATTTATGACTCCTTTGTTTGAAAAAATCTGAAACATATTGTTTTTAAAATTATGATGCATTTGATTAAATACAATTTTGAAATGTACGGTTAAGATGCAAATATTGAACTGTGTAGTTTTTAAAATCGAAAGCTTATTGTTTGACGTAGATGCACAGTGAAATTAATTATAAGTGTTTAGATAGAGAAATTAATAGATAGATTTTTATCATAAAGAGAAATTAATTGAGAAAATAAGTATTGATATGTCTGCATATTGTATTGATTATTATACATCTTTTGGATTTCTTTTTATTATAGATGTTAACAAAAATAAACATTTCATAAGTGATGATGGTATTGGAAAGCTTATTGGCCACTTTGAGGATGAAATGAGTACTCTACATGAGCAAAGCTCTTTTCAAACATCAGATAAGCTATCTAATGTTATGGAGAAACGACATGCTAGGCCTTTTTGGATTTTACCAGGTATATTGTGTAATATTATGATTATTTTATTCATATTATAACTCATTTATTGTAGATATATCAATAAGTTATCTTAAAGCACTCTTTTTAGTTATTGTGTATAATAAACCTCATTGTTTGATATATGCAGATAATATCTATCATCTTCATATAAGCAACAATTTTCTCCTTCTCGATCTAAATGCCCTTTTGTTCAAAAAAGATATAAGATGGAACATATCAGAGAAAGATTATGTAAAAAATCATTCAAATATTGATGACAAAAGATATTCTTTTCTTATGGTGAGGAGCCAAGAAGATTATTATATGGATCACATTGAAGAAATATATAAACCAGATCAACTTATCATTAATGCTAGTTTCTTCAAAGGTTCTATCCCAATAGAAAATTGCAGCGACATTACCTCTTATCAAGCAAGACATGATCGTTCAGTACCAAGTGATCTTCTATCCTATATTTTGAGCTTCATCCAAAGAGATGATATTTTGCTCAATCGAATCCGACAACCACATATCATCAAAGAACATCTTATATTTCCTATGTTTCAACTTGCAATGGAGAATTCATCTTCTATGTTAGAACATGATATCTTGAGTGAATCAAATGATCATTCAAATAACTTGAGAGTATCTTCTTTTGATGACTATGAAGTACATAATAATAGTGAGAAAAATGTAGATGTTCCATTGATTTGCAACGAAATTGAAAAGGAACATACAACAATAACATCGACAAAGCTAGAGGTTCCATTGAACTGCAAGGAAATCGAAAAGGGAGATCTAGCAACAATAGCTTCAACATTTGGTGTTCCACTTTTAAATAAAGAGCAGCTAAAACTGTTACAAATGTGCTACAAAAATAAAAGCATGATAGAAAATCATGCAATAGTGTATGCTACAAGATTGGGCTATCGACAAAGTCGTTTCATAAGCGGAGTTGCAGCAAAAGCATACATAAAAAGGTTACAAAAGGCATACCTTAATTTAATAGGTAAAGAAATTTGTCATACAATATTTATGTTTTTCTTTAATATCTACAGACAAATATTTATAAAATTTTTCTTTTGCAGGATAAAGAAAAACGTTGACGGCAAGGTGGATTATTAAATTTTCTCAAGATCTTTTGATTGGTTTGAAGATAACCCATTTTTTTAATGTTAGTTTGCTTGTTTCATGAAAGATTGTTTTTCTTCACAAATAAACACACATACACATACATACATATATATATATATACACACACGCATATATATGTGCACACACACACACACACATATGATAACCCATTTTTTTAATGTTAGTTTCCTTCTTTCATGAAAGATTGTTTTTCTTCACAAATAAATACACACACACACATATATATGAAGTTTTTTCTAGGCTTAGTCTACTTTTAATTATATTGATTATAAGAAAAACTATAAAAGGAAATTGGAATCCCCATGAATATAAAATCATGCATTCAAATCAATTTTCCTACATTTTCTTATGTATTATCAATTTTAATTTACTATAAGTTTTAAATATTGAGAGAAATGATAATGGCTTAATTAAACATATCTTTAGTTACTGTGATTATGAAGTAATATAGAATGTAAAACAATTGATTTTTATATAAATCTAATTAACTTCAATTTTATTTTGCAGAACAAAATGCTGATTTGCATATGAACTACAAAGAAAACCCAAGCTTGGCATTGATGTCTTGCTGGTCTTCACACATATATGAATCTTCATCAAGAAAGCAAGGATTTTCTTCATTCCCAAGAGATGAAAGAAGGGTATTGATACTGGAAATGAATGGCATTTTGCTCAAGACAATTGACAAGGAAAGGGGTGATCTATTACTTGAATCTTTGCAAAACCGTATGAATTTTATTGAAGAGAACACAAGAATTGCGCATTACATTCGCAAGGATGCATTATATTTCTTGGATTTTTGTATGGATCTTTTTGAAGTGTGGATTTGGACCATAGAAAGAGTGTCAATAGCTCAAAGAACACTTGCAGTATGTTTTCCAAAACACCATCAAAGATTTCATATTATAGCAGGTCAGAGTGCATGCCAAAAAATTGATATCCGTATCGGATATAAGTTTGTGCATCATAAAAACTTGGACACAATTTGGAAAATTTTTCCAGATTTGGATGGAAATAATACCATTATTTTTTATGATACATTATATCATGTGATTTGGAATATGAAAGGCACTTATGTAATTCTACCGAAGCTGTGGAGGCAATCATCGGAGGAGTTGGAAAACTTTTTATCCAAAACAATGATTCCGTGGCTTTATGGATGGATTTGCTCAAAGAACAGACGTTCTTATACATGTAATACAATTGTAAATCAGAAACCTTGTGATAGAGAAACATATTATGTACTTGAACAATATATTAAGAAACGATATCAATGATTTTAAAATATCTGAACATCATGTATTTTATTGGTGTTTTTAAACACCACATATTTTTGGGACTGTTCAACCAAGTGAAAAATTATTGAAAGCCTAAATTGTATATATTTGAGTAATTACTGAATTCGATTGTTTTTCAAAGCCCTAAGTTAGTATGATAGATTTATTATAAAACTATATGAAACAATCTATAGTATTGACATAATTTTCATATCATTCACCTAAATGAACAATTATTAGTATGTCAAATTGTATATTATTAAGTATTGTTAAATTAGATCTAAATTCATGTGGTTGCTTTTTTTTTTAAATGGAGGTTCAGTAGAGGCCTACTCCTCCAGGATTTAACTTTGAATTTGCAACTGTATAAGGAAGGGCATAGTATCCGTGGGACCCACCTTATCCCACAAGATACAACTTTCCATGTTAAACATGTCCCTTACATGTGATGATGGGGGTTGAACCCCCCATCCCCGCCTCAAGAGTCGAGAGGCCCAACCACCCGAACAAGTGACCCCCAATTTGAATATATTTATTGTTTATATTAAATTGTAAGCTCTAAATTCGTATTAGTATAGATTTGTTATACAATTAAATTGAAATCAATTTATTGATTTTTATAACATCATATTTTGGGATATTTACTTTAATATGAGCATTTATTGATATATCAAATAATTAACCTATTATTATTGAATTGGATAACAATAGACTTCATATAAAAAAAAATTCAAGGTTGAATGCTTTTCTTTGTTTATTCATACTCCTTGGTGTTTTTTTAAATAAGCTCATCAACTAATATTATTTTTTATCTATTGAAAGCTTAAAACATTTTAACAAAAAGAAGATGTATTCATGAATTGATCTTTGTAAGAAGAATATAACATAGAAATTATAAGTTAATTCCATCACTTGGTATTATAAATGGGACTTGAATAATTCCCAAATTTCGTGAATAGGCCTTATGTATACATACATACACATGCATATACATACACAGATGCATATGCATACATACATACAAACATGCATATACATAAACACACATGTATACATACATACACACATATGCATATACATACACACATGCATATACATACACACATATGTGCATACACACATACACATGCATATGCATACAGAGATACACACATGCATATGCATACATACATACACACACAAGTTGCATATACATACACACATGCATATACATACATACATACATACACACATGCATATGCATATACATACATACATACACACATTCATATACATACACACACATGTATACCTACATACACACACGTATGCATATACATACACACATGCATATACATACACACACATGTATACATGCGCACATAAATGTATAGACACATGTAAACTTACACACATGCATATGCATACACATACACACATGCATGACCTTAAGATAATAACTTCTCACAATGCGCTAATTCAAATTCTAAAAAAACGTTTTATACACAAAGTAAACAGTGCTAACTTTCTAATGAATGCTCACTCATCAAGTTTGGGGCTCTATATAGAAAGAAGTAGGTTTTGTAGGCTGATAGAAGTTGAAGAAGGTGATGCAAAGATGAAGGTGGAACAAAGTAGATGATCAAACGTTTTTGTCATAATCCAAAGTAATGCACAAAGAATTTTGCATCTTTATATAAACTCTCTTGATATTTTGCATGACTCATTTTGGATGAATTTGAATTTGAATTCACATGAGTGGTTTGTTGTCATGAGTGGAATCTCTTTTTCTACAATCTAAGAAAAAAAAGTAAAAGTCATGTCTAACAACTTGATTTGAGCTGAATTGATTTGATTGAATGCATAAGAATTCAAATACCTCTAAATCATGGATTTCTCGTCCTACTTTTATCCTTTTACAAGATTAAATTCATAGGCTTTTACAAGAGTAAGTGATCCATAAACGATCCTTAGGAAATATGATATATGAATGCACATGAAATATTATTCAAGGTATACCTATGGCACCATCTCCATGATGGTTTTGATGTTGATGAAATCCATCTCAAGCATAGTATAAGCTTCATGATCTAATAGATCCCCCTCAAGCTATAGTATGCATGACTCTTGAGTATGTGATAGGATGAATACCTACCATTGCTTTAAATTTGCAAAGATTTATGCCATCAAGTCCCTTTTGTTGGAGTTAGATGTCTACAGAAGCACACAAAGAGCACAAGAAAGAAGACGAAGCTTGGAGCACAATAGACAATGCTGCATGTATTACCACTAGAATGTACAAAGATAAGTAGCCCATTAGGGCAATAGGCATATATACAAGCCAAGGGAAAAACTCATAAAGAGGGATTAAAGTGCCCCATTGGTCCTAGAGTATTCACACACATCACTACCTAAATTTATCAACACCCCCCCGCCCCATGAGTGATGCGGTGAACAAGGAGCTGACACTAATGTATAAGGAAGTGCAAAGCTATGTGGAATTAATCTAAAAAAGGAAGCAAGCCTGTATCGTGGCATTTCTCCCGCTCTCTCTCTCTTCCCTCCCACAGCCCCCCTCCTATCCCCACTCGCCCCCTCCCGCCACCTCGCTCTCCCTCCCTCTCCTCCCTCTCCCTCCCTCCCTCTCTCTCTCTCAAAGGAAGAGTGGGAGGAGGGGTTTGTGAGCAAGAGAGGTGTGTCAAGTGGCAGATAACGACCACGAGGAAGGATTTGGAGGAGGGAGGAGGCATTCAAATTTGAGAGAAGGATTGCGGAGGGAAGAAGAACCTTAACCAAGAAAGCTTCCATGTAGGAGATTTTGCAGAGTGAGCACAGTTGGTGAATTATGGGAAGCATTGAATAGCGGACAACTACATTGATATATTGGATACAGAGAAAGAAGTGCAAATATTTTCAATCGTAAAGAGATAGGAAGCGGATCAACCTAGTCTTTCAGATTTATACCTTCAAGTATGGTGGGCATATCTGAGAAAGAAGAAGATGAAATTGTAATGCTCATTGGCCTGATGAGAGTAAGTTGAGTGCAAGGAGGGAAAATGCCACTTGTTTTCTTTGGTGCGATGCCATATCTTGAATGGGTTTTGCAAGCTAATGCGGAGAGGACATTGGAATTTGGTCAGCATGAGAGAGAACATGGATGAATTTTACATAGTTTATTTGATGAGGAGGAGAACACACATAGTTTCAATATGTCTTAGAGTTGAGATTCGAGGAGGGACGCAACAATTTGCATGTAGAGTTGGCTTGTGTGTGTGAAAGGAAGACTGAAAGTGCTGCTGTCATTGAGAAGAAAAAAGATTGTATCTTGCGATGATCATGAGATCCTGATGCACTGCTAATGGTGACCAAAAAGACAGAATTACATCTCCGTTACTTAGGAAAGGAATTGCATTGCATGCTTTTTGAAGTGAAGTAACATGCGAAAACCTCTCTCTCTCTCTCTCTCTCTCTCTCTCTCTCTCTCTCTCTCTCTCCAATCCCGCAGCCCCAGCCCCCGCCGATTCCTTCTATCCCCTCCCTCTCCCTCTCTCTCTCTCTCTCTCTCTCTCTCTCTCTCTCTCTCCCCTCCCGCAGCCCCCTCCTCTCCCCACCCCGCAACTTCTCCCTTTGTTTCTCTGTCTCTCTCTCTCTCTCAGAATTGGGGAAATCTGAATGGAGAAGAAGACATTGCCACAGAGGAGATTATCCACTACGTCTAGAAGGCTGCTGAATCTCGAGGTGTTGCGCATGCTAAAAAAGGATGAGGGATAAGTATTTACACCAATCTTGATCTTGTGTAACATGCGGAATTGAACATGACAGTTGTATAAGGAAGAAGACACAACGTTTGCATCATCTTTGTGATGCAGACTTTGTTCTTTAATGGAAGAGGAACTTGAGATTGCGCTTTGTGGATGATCCTTGAGGAATTGAAAGGTTTTTTCTATCAAAAAAATATATGGAAAACTCATACGTCATGGCATATGTGAGAGAGAATATGAAAGAAGATAAAACAAGTGTCTGAATGCAAGTAGCTCTGCAACGGAGTGGATCTCAGAACTCAACCTACAAGTTTTGAGATTGAATTTGCAAGATGCCCAATGTCCTGGAGTTGAATACTTGAATCTGACAAGAAAAGGAACAACAAAAGAACTCCCTCTAGGCTCTACAAGTTTTCACGTTGCACATAGATGAAGTTGAAGTGGAGTAAAAGTCTTCAGTGTAAACGTGGAGAGAAGCTTCAAATAGCACGGAAAGGAATGCGATCAAAGACTAACATCAACAATTGATTCACCCTTTTTCTACACAGTGCTAAGAAAGAAGTGACAAAAGTCAATTGGTAGTGATAACAGATGAAGGAGAATCTGAAATCTACGGCCTTGTTTGAATTGTTGATGGAGCTTTTGGAAGCAACTACATTTTTCTTCTTCCTTTGGGCAATAAAAATAACTTATTTGCTTTGGCTTCATTTATGATTGGAAGATTTGAAGAATTACATCTTTATCGAGCCGCTCAACTGGATACACTTCAAATATTTGAGGAATTTATGTACACACACAGAGGGGGAGCTCAAGGAAAAAGAGCAAGGATAGCCATCTGGAAAGGAAGCAAAGAGAAGAGCCCTTGGATGCAGGGATGTAGAAACACGAAGATTGAGTTCATAAGGAAGAAATCACGGTACCCTCCAGATTATAAGAACGTGTTCTCAAGAATATATCTAGCACAGGATAACTTATCAAGGCTGCCAAGATGGCTGGAGCTCATAAACCAGCTACCCTTCAAATATGGCACACAGGTGGGTGAAAGAGGGGTCCAATTTCGAGATGGTCATAAGCTACTTTTGAGGGTCATGTGAATATCACGGGCAACACAAAAATAGGATCTCAACTTTCATGCAAAAGTGACAAAAAAAGTGTAAGTGGTAAAAGTGAAAGTCAAGAAATGACTGTTGCCGCTAACCATCCATGATGACTACCTATTTTTAGGATCCAATTCAAGACTGGTGGCATATTTGATCTACCCCTCCAATTTTGGGCAATCAATCGGCGCATGATCAGTGGACGTGAGGAATCAGCGATGCTCTCTTGGCCTGTTGGAGCCTATAAAAGCAATGGACTTGTGTTCATTTGGGAGATATACCTATATACATACACGGGTTCTCTCTTAGCACTCTGTTACAAGCCCACTGTAGGAAGTCACATTGTGGAGAGGATAGAGAGCGTGGGCTTCCTAATGGAGGGCTAATAGCAATATAGTGTGAAGAAAGTGGTTTGGTTTTTTCATTCAATATAAGTCTGTTGTATTTTCATGATCTCTTCCTTAGACAAGTCCTCATACTTTGTATTGGTTAGTGCCATTCTGCATCTAGTTTTGTTCATTATATGGATTGGATGAATCTCTTGTATTGATGTTGTTTAGTTCTAGAGTGGTATGTTGGCCTAGAGCATCAACTTTAGAGCAATACTTTTTCGTATATTCTAATCATCTGTGTGAACTAAGGAGTGGTTTCGTCCTTCACTATTGCCATTTTCATTGATCTTCTATGCAATTATTGTGTGTGCCTGCTCACATAAATGTTAAAGGGTATACTTCCCTAAGGAAGACTTCCCTTGAGTAGATGAAGTACTAGAAGTGCATATTCTCTGCTCTTGTTAAAAGTAGATACCCCAGTATCTCCTCTATAGTTTGGCACGCGGACCCTTGCATTTCTGTGAGAGGCCCTAAGGATAGTGAATAGTCCTTTTTTCAATATTTTCTACCCTATTGCATTTGCAAGTAGGAAGTAGGTACATGACCCATACGCGAGCAGATAAGGAGCCTCTTCATGTACGAAGGAGCCTTAACAAGCCAGTGATATCTTTGACTAGTGAACCTAGCTCCCCTCTACCCTCCATGAATTTATCTATTGATTTGGGTGCAACACCAATCTCAAAGGAGAAGCATAGGAGAACATTAGATTTCTCCTCGAATACGTCAGAAGAAACACCACTGCAAATGGAGGATCTCCCTCATTTACTCTCCAGACTCAATATCAAGCTCCCTATCTTGAAGGGACAAGCTTATGAGGATGCTGATGATCATGTGAGGAGGTTCATCTCCTTATGCCGTGGTCCAAGTTTACAGAATAGCGAGGATGCAATGTTGGTACTCTTCCCATCCACCTTGGAAGGCCTTCCTGACAAATGGTACAATCAATATGGAGATGGCCATTTTCCTACATGGGAGGCTCTGAAGACGGCATTCTCACAGACATTTTGACCTAGTGACTCCTCGAAAAGAGCTCTAGACTAGCTCGAGAATCTAAGGCTAAGATCAGGTGAATCCTTCCATGAACTTCACACTAGGACAAAAGCACTTGTTGCATGTCTTCCACATGCTCCAGGTGATTTCTTGGTTCAAAAATGGATAGAAAAAGCTTTTCCCATGTCATCTAAGCAGAAGTTACCTGAGTCTCTTAGATTGGATGCGACCCTCAATGATTTTGTTGTAGCAGCATCATGCATTGAAGAAGTTAGGCAACATTTTGAAGGGGATACACAACCGAATTATGCTGTAGAACTTGACCCTATTGGGCAACTAAGCAAGGAACTAGAGGCATTGAGAATACAACAAAATCAACAAGAAGAGAAGGTCTTGCCACCACAACATCACACTGATGATGAAGTAGTCCAACTTCGCCATGAGTTAGATGATTTCTAGTGGCTAAGGATCACTATACCAAAGATTGCCCAAGAAGCCGTCCTCCTCCAATCCACATGATTGCAGTCTCTCCACAAGAAGAAGGTATGACCACTTAGTCTTATGTTGTTTCATCCTCTGCAATGCCCATGATGACTAGAGCCAGACAAGTAGCAACAATCTGTAGAGAGGAACAACAAGGATTCCAAGATAAAGAGGAGGAAAAGAAGGCTAAGTGGAAGGGCCAAGCAGAAATTGAAGGAGCTTATGAAAGGATGGATACTTCTCTAAGGGACTAACCAACAAGTCTGCAAGAAGACACTCATCAGGTAAACATTGAACAGATCTTGAAAGGTATTCATCACAAGGTTAGTCTCTACGAACTCATAAAGATGGATTCAAAAATAAGGAGTGACCTATTAAAGATTATACACTCTGTTCACTTGATCCAATCACCTAGTATAGATGGTTTCATGGTTGACTTTCCCCCTACACCCTTGGTAGACTACCAAAGCTCAAGGTTATCTGTTTGTATAAAAGATCAAGCTCTCATAGGTGTGATCATAGATGGAGGCTCTTGTATTAATTAAACGCCAGATTTCACAATGAGGAAACTCAATTTGAACTCCACTAAGGTGGCACCATTCATAGTTACACTAGCAGATCAACATTGGGTTACGCCTCTTGGCATTATTGAAAAGGTACTTATGATAGTACAGGGTTGCCACTTTGTTCTAGATTTTGTTGTTATTGCACTTCCACAAGAGAATTCTTACCCTTTTCTCTTGGGGAGTCCTTGGCTGAGGCAAGCAAAAGCTTTGCAAGATCGGGGGAAAAACAAACTGTGGATTTCAACAAGCACCAATAGCCAACTGGAGCTGCATTTGGAAGAAGGATTTGACTCAGGGAAAACTACTGGGTATATTGTGGACACTCAGGTAATGCCCTCTTTATCCCAAGAAGAAGATACATTATTGAATTGGATGATGGAAAGTGCAGAGTGTTGCACGGTGGCAATCAATGAAATAGAGGAAGAAGTTGCAGATAAAGAAAGTGCAGGAAAAGGCCATGAAGTTCACAAGGAGTTGGAGAATGAGAGTTTGCAGGAGAATACAAACTTCGAAGAGGCAACAAATATAGAAGTACCCAGGATGGAAAGCTATGAGCCTGAGTGCAGAGAAGATCTTCCTTTTTCAGATATACCTCAAGGATGGACTAGAGAACATATTGCAGAATATAAGCTAAAGTCAACTACCGCATACAATGGAGATGATTTCTCAAACAAGACTAGTCCTGAAACACTTGTTCAAGAAGTAAATCTAGGGGATGAAGAGAACCCTCAAGTAGCCCATGGCCTCTTGGCTATGGCATTATCCCCCTTTACTGCAGAAGGTAACTTCTTTACTTTTTGCTTATAAAAATGTCTTTGCATGGTCCTACAAAGATCTAACAGGGATACCAGAGGAGCTTGGAGTGCACAGAATACCCTTAGTTGAGGGAGACGCGCCTGCAAGAAGTAGGTTGTATCGACTCAATCCAAAGTATGCAAAGGCAGTAAAGTTCAAAATTACAAAACTAGAAGAAGCAAGTATAATTGTTGCAGTAGAACATTCCACGTGGCTTTCTTCTATGGTTAATGTACCCAAGAAAAATAGTGGAAAAATAAGAGTCTGCGTTGCTTTTCATGCCTTGAATAAAGTGAGTGTTCAAGATGGATTTCCTCAGCCCTTCACAGAGCAAGTACTTGAGGAAGTAGCTTGTCACACTTTATATAGCTTCCTGGATGGTTTTAGTGGCTATAATTAGATAGTGATCCATCCTCATGATAGGGACAAAACAACCTTCATTACTCCATGGGGCACTTATGTGTATACCCGCATGGGTTTTGGTTTGAAGAATGCACCAGCTTCATTTAATAGAACAATGTATCTAATATTGGGCAAATGGTTGACAACCTTTCTACGCATTTTCATGGATGACTTTTCCGTATTTTCAGGCATAGATAGAAGAGCAGCAGTTCAAGATTTCCATGATCATTTGGAAAATTTTAAAGAAATCTTTGAGCAATGGCTCAAAACACGGTTAAGATTAAATCCTGCTAAATGTCATTTTTTGGTCACCAAGGGCACTCTTCTCGATCACATAGTATCGGGGATAACAGTTGACCCTACAAAGGTTACTGCTATTCTTTTTATGCCTATTCCACAAAGCCCAAAGGAAGTGCAAAGTTTTTTGGGCCATGCATGATACCATAGAAGATTCATACGAATGTATTCAGAAATAGCTAAGCCCTTGTCAAGGCTTACCAGTAAAAAGGTCCCCTTCTCATGGAGTGCTAAAGTTGAGAAAGCATTTTGTGAACTAAAATTGAGGCTATGTAGTGCTCCAGTTTTAAGTGTTCCTAACTAGTCATTAGAGTTTTATGTGCATATAAATTCCAGTCTTCATGCTGTTGGTGCAGTTCTAGCTCAACCATCATCACACAAGGTTGATAGACCTATCTCCTATGCCAGCAGACTACTCACCAAGGCAGAAAGGAACTACAGTATGACTGAAAGGGAAGGTTTGTATTTGCTCTTCAAAGGTTTCTGCATTACCTTCTCGATGTACATTTTATAGTCATATCTGACCGTCAACCTTTGAAGTACTTGATAAACAAGCCTAAAGTGGCTGGAAGGATTTGGAGATGGTTACTCTTGTTTCAAGAATTCAACTTTGATATTCATATTAAGCCAGGAAGAGAGCACTACATGGCAGATCAAGTATCCAAGAGTGCAATGAGCGAGAAGGCAACAGGTATTGATGATGAATTGGCGCATAGCAATCTCCTCTTAGTAGCAACTCAGACTGATTGATATGATTGAATTCTCAATTTTCTTACTACTGGAAAACTCCCAAAGCGTTTGACACCTATAGAAGAGAGAATATTACTCCTTAAAACCAAGGCATACTCACTCATAAATGGAAATTTATATAGATACTATCAGGATGGTATCTTGAGAAAGTGTGTCTATCCAGAGGAGGTAAGTCATTTGCTAGAGGCTGCTCGCAGTGAAGGGCATCTAAAGCGGGAAGAATTGGCTCACAGAATCATCCACAAAGGACTATGGTGGCCTCATATTTACAGGGATGCGATCAAGTTTGCTAAAGAATGCCACGTTTGCCAGAGATGTGATCCTATGCCAACTAGATTGAATTTCCAACCATTAGTCATATCCACATGATGGCTCCCATTTTGATGGCCACATGTTATGCAACTAAATGGATAGAGGCTAAAGCTACTGTGGATTGCACGGCTTTAACAGTAGCTAAAATTTTGTATAAACGTGTTTTCTCAAGATTTGGTTGTCCACTGGAAATCACTAGTGATAGGGGGACACATTTTGTAAATCATCTACTCCAATTTATATTTGATAGGTACAAGGTCTTCCATAAACAATCTTGTGCCTACTATCCAAGGGCAAATGGCCAAGCAGAGAGCTCCGATAAGATTTTGATCAGGTTGCTGTGCAAAATATCTTTTGATCATCAAAGCTTCTGGCCACAAGCATTGATCGATGCAATTAGGGCTTTCAGAACTACAAGAAGGGGAACCACTGGCGAGAGTCCATTTCTCTTAGTATATGGAAAAGAGGCATTAGCACCATTTGACTTTATTATCAAAAGAGAACTTGGAGTCAAAACCATTGGAATTGAACCTCCCATTAGGAGACTTGTGGCATTAGAAGAATACAGAGAAGGAGCCATGCAAAAAATTTAGGTAACACAAGAAAAGCGCAAAAGATTGCATGATAGGTATCTTAGGACCAATGAAGTACAGGAAGAATCCTTAGTTTTGGTGCATCAGATCCCAGCAGTTCCCACCAAATTGTTACCCAAGTGGATAGGATCATACAGAGTGAAAGGTATTACCACATGGACCAGTGCATCTGGAGGATTTGTAGGGTAAGAGGATACCCCTGGTCAATATCTCTAGGGTTAAGAAGTACCTCAATTAAGTCAAACTAGAAACATTTCATTCACTCTACATACCGTATTTCATTCAGTGGTTGCATTTTATTTTGGTCTTATTGAAGTAAGCAAAACAAAGGAGGAATTGCACCATGATGGGGCTCTGTATCGCGGCATTTCTCCCTCTCTCTCTCTTCCCTCTCCCAGCCCCCTTCCTATCCCCACCCGCCCCCTCACGCCATCTCCCTCTCCCTCCCTCTCCCTCCCTCCCTCCCTCTCCCTCCCTCCCTCTCCCTCTCTCAAGGGAAGAGTGGGAGGAGGGGTTTGTGAGCAGGAGAGGTGTGTCAAGTGGTAGATAATGACCACGAGGAAGGATTTGGAGGAGGGAGTAGGCATTCAAATTCGAGAGAAGGATTACGGAGGGAATAAGAACCTTAACCAAGAAAGTTTTTACGTAGGATATTTTGCAGAGGGAGCACAATTTTTGAATTAGGGGAAGCATTGAATAGCGGGCAACTACATTGACATATTGTATACAAATATTTTCAATCGTAAAGAGATAGGATGCGGATCAACCTAGTCTTTCATATTTATACCTTCAAGTATGGTGGGCATATCTGAGAAAGAAGAAGATGGATTTGTAATGCTCATTGGCCTGATGAGAGAAAGTTGAGCGCAAGGAGGGAAAACACCACTTGTTTTCTTTGGTGCGATGCCATATCTTGAATGGGTTTTGCAAGCTAATGCGGAGAGGACATTAGAATTTGGTCAGCATGAGAGGGAAAATGGATGAATTTTCCATAGTTTATTTGATGAGGAGGAGAACAAAAACAATTTCAGTATGATTTAGAGTTGAGATGTGGGGAGGGACGCAACAATTTGCATGCAGAGTTGGCTTGTTTGTGTGAAAGGAAGACTGAAAGTGCTACTGTCATTAAGAAGAAAAAAGATTGTATCTTGCGATGATCATGAGATCCCGATGCATTGCTTATGGTAACCAAAAAGACAGAATTACATCTCCGTTACTTAGGAAAGGAATTGCATTGCATGCTCTTTCAAGTGAAGTAACATGCCAAAACTCTCTCTCTCTCTCTCTCTCTCTCTCTCTCTCTCTCTCTCTCTCTCTCTCTCTCTCTCTCTTCCCTCCCGCAGCCCCAGCCCTCACCGATCCCTCTTATCCCCTCCCTCTCCCTCCCTCTCCCTCCCCTCTCTCTCTCTCTCTCTCTCTCTCTCTCTCTCTCTCTCTCTTTCTCTCTCTCTCTCTCTCTCTCTCTCTCTCTCTCTCTTCTTGCCTTCCTCTCGTAGCCTCTCTCTCTCTCTCTCCCTCCCCTCCCGCAGCCCCAACCCCCTCCCATCCCTCCTATCCCCTCCCTCTCCCTCCCGCTCCCTCCCTCTCTCTCTCTCTCTCCCTTCCCCTGTAGCCTCTCTCTCTCTCTCTCTCTTTCTCTCTCTCTCTCTCTCTCTCTCTCTCTCTCTCTCTCTCTCTCTCTCTCTATCTCTCTCTCTCTCTCCCATAGCCCCAGCCCCGTCGATTCCCTCCTATCCCCTCCCTCTCCCTCCCTCTCCCGCCCTCTCTCTCCTCCATCTCTCTCTCTCTCTCTTGCTCTCTGTATGTCTCTCTCTCCCCTCTCGTAGCCTCTTTCTCTCGTGGACCCCAATCTCTCTCTCTCTCTCTCTCTCTCTCTCTCTCTCTCTCTCTCTCTCTCTCTCTCTCCCCATGATCCCCCTCCTATCTCCTCCCTCTCCCTCCCTCTTCCTCCCTCTCTCTCCCTCTCTCTCCATCCCTCTCCTCCCTCCCTCTGCTCCCTCTCTCTCTCTCTCTCTCTCTCTCTCGCTCTCTCTCTCCCCTCCCGCTGCCCCCTCCCCTGCTGACCTTGACGCATGGTATTGAGGAGGTCTATGCACATAATAAGTAGATCCACTTTGTTGAGTTCATATCTTTTTCTAAGACCAAATAATACATGCAAAAAAAAGTTTTATTTGTAAAACGACTAAAAAAGAGGAATTCATGTAAAGGACATCTAATAGACTGAAGAACTCTATTGCATATTCATAAAATTATAAATTTCTGGGAAGGTAGAAAGTGTAAGGAAAGTTAAGATTTTATGGAGTTTGATATTTGCGAAAGCACCAGAGAGAAATCAAGTATGCTTAGAAACTACAAAACGCCACCCATTTTAATAGTCCATAGGTACAACGCATGCATGATGATCCAAGATTGAGGAACATTGATTTGGGTGGGGATTGTGGACGCTCTCCTCTTAGGGTAAGGGGTAGTAACCCTTATATGATTACAATAGATGGATTTAAAGAGAGAGAGAGAGAGAGAGAGAGAGAGAGATAATCATGATCAGAGTATGGGTCATGATGATGCAAGGGAGAATAGTCCACATTAACACTTCTACACATTTTAGAGTATGAAACGTTTGTAGAAAAGAAGAATGTTTCATAAATCATGGGTCTCTACACCTTAATATATGGATTCTAACACATAAGTATTGGTTTTGCCCTTGATTCACCCTTGGCTTCTACTTTAATCTTTCAAGTGAACCCTTGGTTTGAACCCATGGGGTACTTATTCATATGGGTTCTAAATTGAATGAGTGTTATCTTAAATGCTTGATTTATGGTAAGCTCTAGGAGGCTTAGCCTTGAAAGGAACTTGTCCAACAGAGAGCTTCGAGTTTATGTGAGAGGAGAAGCATCATTTGATTGAGTATCCATGTAATACCATGTGATAGCATGTGCTCGACCTTTCGTAAGTTTTCACATGAGGGACACGTAGAGGGAAACTTCAAAGTGTCCATGGTCATGCATCACCTTGGCACAGAGGTATGCATATGTTTGGAATCGGGTGAACCCATGCTCTCTTTTTTCTATAGTGGAATTGCTAGTTAGTTGCATTATATTTCCAGATAGTTGGTTTGTAGGTTATCTTGATTATTCAATTGGGGTATGGTCTTAAATCACCTTCAGTACACCGAGGAAACTTCTCATAGTCATGATATCATAAGATATTAAACGAGCCCCCTTCATGGGGAATCATTGGCCTTTGGGCACTAATGGGTGGCAATATCAGTGTAAAGTGTTACACTCACTACACAAGATTGGCATTAAGTCAAACTAGTCTCCTCATATCGTCTTAGGGATCCCCCTTCCTACTTCCTACCTTTAGCAAGCCGTTAGGCTCTATCATTCCTATTAGGTGCAAGGAATTCAACAACTTCTTGTGTGCGATACAGAGGGTCCCATGCCTGCTATGCCCTTCACTACTGTACTTTATATTAACTCAATCTATTAGGAAGAAAAGCCCATAACTTTCAACCTCCTTTAAAAAAAGAGATAAATTAGTCGGAGATGTATGCATATTTGAAATATGATGAAGAGAAATAGATTTAGATATGTAGAGGCTCTCTGAATGTAAAAGAAGAGGAAGAAATCAAAGAGAAATAGATTTAAATATGTTCTTTCAAAGATGTGTGACATCGGGGGCACGATCCATGCATTGACATTGAATAGTCCCATCGACAAAAATGTAGATGATGGTTCGTGCTTTTATTGTAATGGAAAGGTCATAAATATAAAGAAATAGATATCAGCGATCATTTTCAATAGCGAGGATTCCAATTGTGCCGAAGAATAGGGGAACGCAAAACCTTTAACGAAAGCTAAGAGAAAACGAAGAGAAAACTGGAAATGGTACTCGTAACGTTTGACAAAAACATGGATTTGTAAAAAAGCATAAATCCATGCCTTATGCCTCGTGTTTTGTTCAAAAAGGTTAACGAAAAAAAGACATGTTGGTAACCCATATAGAAGGGATCAAAGGACTCCATACAATCAAAATGCTCATGTGTGATTAGCTATATATATATATATATATATATATATATATATATATATATATATATATATATATATATATATATATATATATATATATATATATATATATCCTCAAACGAAAGAATCCATATATAATCAGCGGAAATGAAATTGATATCTAATCGAACAATCGGCAATTACAGAAAGGAATAACTCTTACTGTTTGTTTTCAGGATCTGATGATCTTTAAGGTTGCCAATAAGGTTGTATACGTGAATACTCTCCGAAAAATAAATCCTATTATTTTCAACTCTATAGGAAGGATTCTCAAGTTCTTTTTGTATTCTATAAAAAAAGAAAATTTTGGGCCACTCAATTCCTAGATTTAAGGCCCTAACACCTTATTTGGAATGCTCCAAAATTTTTCACTATGCTTATGCATAGATTGAAATACCCCTTTCAACAAAGAATGCATAAGAATTCAAATACCTCTAAATCATGGATTTCTCGTTCTATTTTTATCCTTTTACAAGATTTTTTTAATATAAAGGAAGTTCGGCAATAGCCTACTCTCCCGGACTTGAATTAAATTAAGAAACAAAGGTACAATAGAAGGGGACTAGTGCCCACGGGACCCCCCAAATCCCACAAAGCAGGGGAAGCTTGAATGAATCCTAGGTTGCATTACAGAGAAGGTTAATCACCCTCTCATCGCCCTCATGCGGGGCCCACTTGGGTTCGAGCTTGTTGTTGATCAAAAGGAGGACTTGATGGTGCCTGAAGGGGGGGGATTTCTTACTGTTAACAATCCTTTTGCCAAGGAGGAATAGTGATTTCTCGATCGACCACTCCCTGGGGGAATCGCCGAAGCTGAGAGCACACCTCTCCCGCCAAATTTTCCACAAGACTTCCCCTCTGATGGCGTTCCAGAGAGTCGCAGAGCAACCGATCGCTTCTCCCAATAGGACTTGTTTCCAACTAAGCTGTTTTTGAAGTCTGATTTTCATTCCAACCGTCTGCCAGATTCTGTAGGAGTTGGGGCAAGTAAGGAAGATGTGTGGGACATCTTCGATAGCCCGGTGGCAGCGTTTGCACCAAGGAGGAATCCCACAAAGTTTGCTAGCCTTATGGTTGGTCCAAATTCCTCGATGAAGAATTTGCCATAAGAGGACAGATTTCTTAATCTCTATAAGGGGGTGCCAGATACCCATGAATTTCATGTCCCACCGAAGCCGTGTCCAAGACAGGCACCACTTCTTGTTGAGGCTGATCTGGTGGTCAGCCGTTTCTTTGATGTTCGGGATTTTGAGTAGGCTATTTCCATTGTGCCATTTGAGACCAAGCGAGTTCGGTGTGTCGTGTCCCATGAGAAGGCGAGTCTTGTGACGATCCCATGCGAGGCATCGGCTTTGCAAAGTGTTCCATTCTTCGTAGGAGATGTTTATGCAAGGGTCAATATCCTCGAAGTTGATCCAGCTGTGGGTGTCATGTTTCCAGAGGTGTTTCCATTTTTTGAATCCTTTGTTCCATAACCTCTTGGCGTTTTGAATGTTCCACGACTCCACACTCTTGATGCCATGTATCGGGAACCAGATAGAGTCGTTTTGTCTGATTCCGGCCGCCCACTTCCAGTCCTCACTAATTCTTGTGAAGCTTTTGACTTTATTCCAGCCCTTCCAAAGGGAGCACACGAGATTGGAGCCTTTCGGGAAGACGGGGATCGGGGAGAATAGCAGGGTCATGATGTCAAGATTCTTCCAGTTTGGGAACCCCGTGAGAGCCAACTCATTCTTGTTTCTGAAGATCAGCTTGGCCCAGGAGGCCTCCCTATTGCACCAAGCCTTAATCATCCATTTGGCAGCCAGTTTGTTAGCCATACACCCAATGTCCAGGATACCAAGCCCCCCGCTATCTCTAGGGCTAGTGCAGATGGCCCATTTGATTTTAGGCACCCCCCTTCTGTTATGATCGCCCGTCCAAAGAAAGTTTCTACAAATACTATTCAGTATCCTTTTACAAGATTAAATTCATAGGCTTTTACAAGAGTAAGTGATCCATCAAGGATCCTTACGAAATAAGATATATGAATGCAAATGAAATATTATTCAAGGTTTACCTATGGCACCATCTACATGATGGTCTTGATGTTGATGAAATCCATCTCAAGCATAGTATAAGCTTCATGATCTAGTAGATCCCCCTCAAGCTATAGTATGCATGACTCTTGAGAATGTGATAGGATCAATACCTACCATTGATTTAAATTTGCAAAGCTTTATGCCATCAAGTCCCTTTTGTTGGAGTTAGATGTCTATAGAAGCACACAAACAGCACAAGAAAGAAGAAGAAGCTTGGAGCACAACAGACAATGCTGAATGTATTACCACTAGAATGTACAAAAATAACTAGCCCATTAGGGCAATAGGCATATATACAAGACGAGGTAAAAAACACATAAAGAGGATAAAAGTGCCCAATGGTCCTAGAGTATTCACACACATCACTACCTAATCAAGAAACCCCCGCAGGAGTGATGCCGTGAACAAGAAGTTGGCACTCATGTATAAGGAAGTGCAAAGCTATGTGGAATCAATCTGAAAAAGGAAGCAAGCCCAAAGCTTTGCAGAAAGCTTGAAACTTCTCCCTAAATAGACCTTTCCTAAAAAGGTGTGCAATGTTCTCTTGCATCGACACATATGTCATGCTGATCTCCCTAGCAGAGAACCTCTCCTTGAAATAATGATAATGCACCTCAATGTGCTTAGTGCGAGCATGGAACACAAGGTTCCTCACAATTGCCAATGCACTCTAACTGTCAATGAACATGGTGGTGGCAGAAGTCTGACCAACACCCAAATCAACCATGGGCTAGCTGAGCCACACACACTCAATAGTCACTGTGAAAGTTGCCCTATACTCAGCCTCAAAATTGGAAGTGGCCACAATAGGCTACGTCTTGCTCAACCAAGATATACATGAGCTACCAAACATGAAGCAAAAACCACTAGTGGACAAACGAGTGTCATATCAACCAGCGCAATCACTATCAGAAAAAGCATGCAAATCTGGCAGTAGTGATCCTCCCTTGGGATAAAATAATCCAAGCAGCCGGGTACCATTCAAGTAGCAAAAGATGTGCTTAAGCACCTGCAAATTCTTGACACCTAAGCAATGCATAAATCTGCTCATCTGGAGACAACAAACTGAATATTTGGCTGCGTAATGCATAACTAAATGAAGCATCCAACAGCCTACTGATAGAGAACATCATCAAATGCGTCTCCAACATCCTGAAGACTCAATCGTAAACATGTTTCCATAGGCGTGGTAATAGGCTTACAATCTTCAAGGCCAAAATTTTGCAATAATGTGTTAATATAATTCCTTTGACACAAAGCCATTCCAATATCAAATTGCATGAACTAAATGCCCAAGTAGTGGTGTGAATTCCCCAAATGAGACATCTCAAATGAGGCATGCAAATCAGCCTTAAAATTAGCAATATATGTGTCATAAGAACGAGTGAGCAGCATGTCATCAACATGCACTGCAATGATCATAAGCACATCATTAGTGTGCTTAACATATAAGGTTCTTTTAGTTCGAATCTTCTTAAAACCATGTGCAATGAGATAGGCATGTAGCTTTTCATACCAAGCATGTGGTCCTTGCTTTAAACCATATAATGCCTTCTTTAACCTGCACAACTTGTTTTCATGCCCTTTCTGCACAAAGCCACAGGGATGAAAAACATACACTTCTTCATGCAAATCACCATTTAGAAATATTGCTTGAATGTCCAACTAATGTACATTCGAACCATGATGAGTCGTAAGTGCACAGATGCTATGAATAGTAGCAATTTGGCAAGTATCATCAAAGGTGTCATCAAAACCAATGCCTCTTTCTTGCATATAACCCTTGGCAACAAGCCTAGCCTTATACTTGTCAACTGCTCCATCGGGTTTATGCATTAGCTTGTATACTCACTTAGTGCCAATGGCTTTCTTTCCAGGAGGCAAGTCATATAAAGAACATGTACCATTTTTGATGATAGCATCATATTCCGATTGCATTGCAACCACCGAATGTTTTGAATTTTGTGCTTCGTCAAACAAAACAGGTTAAGTCTCATCACAAAGACTAGAGATAGCCATACCATAGAAATTTGCTGCCAAAGAGGCACTATGAGGGCCTCAACAAGTACGATATGATAGAGGTGCATCTAATTTGCTGTCACGGGAAGTTTGCACCAACCATTTCTGCGTAGTTTTTGCCTACTCAATATTAGCTCTTTCATCAACACGTGCATCATTTAAATCTGCATCAGAAATGGAGTGATATGCATCATCATATGAAACTTGCAAAGGTTGAGAAGTTGTCACATTAGGACAAGCACTAAACTGTCCACTTCTAAAAAGAAGCATCAAAGTACCATACATGTCTTTGGAGCTAATAAATGTCTCCTTAGTACATGAAAGTAGGGAATAATAGCATCTTCCACAACAAGAAGATCATGGCTAACCAGATAGCATTTAGTCTGTGGATGATAGAGACGATAGCCTTTGATCTTAGAACTGTACCTAACAAAAATACATTTTACTACTTTATCATCCAATTTTTTGCGATGTTGTTCAGGCACTAATGCATATGCAAAACAACCAAAAACATGCAGATGAGTAATAGATGATTTGCAGCCATGCCAAGCCTCATATGGAGTGACAGGCTGCAGCGCTTTAGTGGGACACCTGTTAAGTACATATGCTACACACATGACATCCTTAAACTAGAAACTATGTGGTAAAGTCTGACTCTTGACCATACATCTTGCCATCACAATGAATTACCTCTTTTTCCATTCAACAACCCCATTCTATTGAGGTGTATATAGCAATGTACACTGATGTTTTATCCCACGTTGATCCAAAAATGCATTAAAGTCAGAAGACATATATCCTCTCCCCACGATGAGAATGGAGGGTGCCCATTTTACATGCTGATAGATTTTTTGCCAAAACGAGAACTTGTTTGAAGTACATAAACACGTCGGACTTTGCCTTCAATGAATATACAAATGCCTACCTGGAAAAAGCATCGATGAAAGTCATAAACAAAACATAGTTCCAAAAAAAAGGTGTCTGCATAGAACCATATACATCACTATGTACAAGCTGCAATTTTTGAGTAGCCCGAACTAACCATCTTTTGGAAAGGAGGAACTTTTCATTTTGCCAAAAATATAGCCTGTACAAACATATTTTTTGTGTGCCTCAATTTTGGGCAAAGAGGACACCATTTTAGATTTTTGCAGGCATAGCAAACTAGGAAAATTCAAATGACCAAAGCGTGCATGCCAAAGCTTTGCATTTGTCATAGCCTGGGACTCATGTACTGCACATGCCAAACCATTTACAGATCTTTCATAGTCTATGAGCTTATATAGCCCATGACATATAATTCTAGAAGCAATAATGATGTCATCATTTGACAGATCATGAATTGTACATCTATCATCAACAAAGTGAAAGAACTACC
>CM035420.1:10526870-10719370 GCA_020310875.1 Ceratopteris richardii
ATAAGAGATAGGTCTATCCACTTTGTGAGATGATGGTTGAGCTAGAACTGCACCAACAGCATGAAGACTAGCATCTGTATGCACATGAAATTCCAATGACCAATTAGGAACACTTAAAAGTGGAGCAGTACATAGCCTCAACTTTAATTCACAAAATGCTTTGTCGGCTTCAGCACTCCATGAGAAAGGGATCTTTTTACTGGTAAGCCTTGACAAGGGCTTAGCAATTTCCGAATACATCCTAATGAATCTTCTGTGATACCCTGTATGGCCCAAGAAACTTTGCACTTCCTTTGGGCTTTGTGGAATTGGCATGGAAAGAATAGCTGTAACCTTTGCAGGGTCAACAGTATAACGCCTTCAACAGATACTATGTGACCAAGAAGAGTGCCCTTAGTGACCAAAAAGTGACATTTATCAGGATTCAATTTCAAACCTGTTTTGAGACATTGCTCAAAAATTTCTTTTAGATTTTCCAAATGGTCATGGAAATCTTGAACTGCTGCCCTTCTATCTGTACCTGAAAATACTGAAAAGTCGTCCACGAAAATGCGTAGAAAGGTTGTTAACCATTAGCCCAATATCAGATACATCGTTCTATTAAATGAAGCCGGTGCATTCTTCAAACCAAAAGCCATTCGAGTATAGACATAAGTGCCCCAGGGAGTGACAAAGGCTGTTTTGTCCCTATCATCAGGATGGATCACTATCTGATTGTAGCCACTAAAACCATCCAAGAAACTATACAAAGTGTGACCAGCTACCTCTTCAAGTACTTGCTCTGTGAAGGGCTGAGGAAATCCATCTTGAATAGTCACTTTATTCAAAGCACGGAAATCAACACATACCCTTATTTTTCCACTATTTTTCTTCGGCACAATAACCATAGAAGAAAGCCACCTGGAATGTTCTACTGGCACAATTATACCTGCTTCTTCTAATTTTTTAATCTCTGCTTTTACCGCCTCTGCATACTTCGGATTGAGTTGATATGGCCTACTTCTTACAGGTGCAGCTCCCTGAACCAAGGGTATCCGATGTAATCCAAGCTCTTTTGGTATTCCTGTTAGATCTTTGTAGGACCATGCGAAGACACTTTTGTAAGTAAAGAGCAAAGAAGTTACCTTCTGTAGTAAATTAGGATAATGCCACAACCAGGATGCCAAATGGACTACTTGAGGGTTCTCTTCATCCCCTAAATTTACTTCTTGAACCAATGTTTTAGGACTGGCCTTGTTTGATAAATCATCTCCACTATATGCAGGAGTGGAGTTTAATTTATATTCTGCAACACGTTCTTCCATCCATCCTTGAGGTATATCTGAGAAAGGAAGATCTTCTCTACCCTTAGGTTCAAAATATTCTACCTCTGATACTTTTATCTGGGTTGCTTCCTCAAGGCTTGTGCTTTCCTGCAATTGCTCATTCTCCAACACCTTGTGGTCTTCATTTCCCTTTCCTGTAATTACCTTATCTGCAACTTCTTCCTCAATTTCATTAATCTCCACTGTGCAACACTCTGCACTTCCCACCATCCAATTTAACAATGTATCCTCTTCTTGGGGTAGAGAGGGCATTACCTGAGTGTCCACAGTATGTCCAATAGTTTTTCCTGAGTCGAATCCTTCTTCCAAATGTAGTTGCAGTTGGCTATTGGTATTTGTTGAAATCCATAGTTTATTTTTCCCCCAATCTTGCAAAGCTTTTGCTTGTCTCAGCCAAGGTCTTCCCAGGAGTAAATGGTAAGAAGTCTCCTGTGGAAGTGTAATAACAACAAAATCTAGAACAAAATGGCAGCCTTGTATTACCATCAGTACCTTCTCAATAATGCCCAGTGGCGCAACCCGATATTGATCTGCCAATGTAATCGTGAATGGTGCCAACTTGGTGGGGTTCAATTTCAGCTTCTTCATTGTAAAATCTGGCATTAAATTGATACCAGAGCCTCCATCTATGATCACACCTGTGAGAGTTTCATCCTTTATACAAACAGATAATCTTGAGCTTTGGTAGTCTGCTAAGGGTGCAGGGGAAAAATCAACCATGAAACCATCTATACTAGGTGATTGGACCAAGTGAGCACAGTGTATAATCTTCAGTAAGTCACTTCTTATTTTTGAATCCATCCTTATAAGTTCATATAGACCAACCTTGTGATGAATACCTTTCAAGATCTGTTCAATGTTTACCTCCTGAGTGTTTTCTTGATGACTTGTTGGTTGGCCCTTTAGAGAAGTAGTCATCTTATTATAAGCTCCTTCAATTTGTGCTTGATCCTTCCATCCAGACTCCTTTTCTTCCTCTTTATCCTGAAATCCTTGTTGTTCATCTCTCTGGGTTGCAGCTGCTTGCCTAGCTCTAGTCATCATGGGCATTGCAGAGGATGAAACAGCATAAGTCTGAGTGGTTTTTCCTTCTTCATGTGGAGAGACTGCAATCATATGAATTGGAGCAGGACGACCTCTTGGGCAATCTTTGGTATAATGATCCTTGGCCTCTGGACAATGTTGACAAGGAGGTGCATCTTCTGGGAGGGAACACCTATTTTGCATGTGGCCATATTCACCACAACGATAGCACATCAAGGGTCTATTATATCTAGGCTTTGCAGACCTATTCTCCTCTCTATTAGATGTATTTGAAGTACTAGCATAGTATGAATCCAAAGTTTGAGGGTTACCTCTCTGCTGTGTACCCTTGAGGTAATAACAATCTCTGGCTTCATGACCATCTTTTCCACAAAATTGACAGCTTACCTTAATAGGGCAATTAGCATTGGAATGTCCATTGTTGTTACAGATTGTACACCAAATTTGTCTCCTTATATCCTGAGTGGTCTTCAAATCTTCTAACTCTCGGCGAAGTTGAGCTACTTCATCATCAGTGCGACGCAGTGGTGGCAAGACTTTCTCTTCTTGTTGATTTTGTTGCATCTTCAATGCTTACAGTTCCCTCCTTAGTTGCTCAATAGGATCCAGATTTGCAGCATACTTTTGTTGTGTATCCCCTTCAAAATGTTGCCTTGCTTCTTCAATGCGTGATGCCGCTGCAACAAAATCATTGAGGGTCGCATCCAATCTAAGAGATTCACGAAGCTTCTGCTGAGATGACCTAGGCAGAGCCTTTTCGATCCACTTTTTAACCAAAAAGTCACCTGGAGCATGTGGCAGACGTGCAACAAGTGCTTTTGTTCTAGTGTGAAGTTCATGAAAGGATTCACCTGGTCTTAGCTTCAAATTCTCTAGCTGATCTAGAGCTCTTTCCGAGGAATCACTTGGTCGGAATGTCTGTGAGAACGCCGCCTTCAAAGCCTCCCATGTAGTGAAATGGCCATCTGCATATTGACTATACCATTTATCTGCAAGACCCTCCAATGTGGATGGAAAGAGTGCCAACATTGCATCCTCTCTATTTTGCAAACCTCGTCCACGGCATAAAGAGATGAATCTTCTCACATGATCATCAGCATCCTCATAGGCTTGTCCCTTGAAGGTAGGGAATTTGATATTTAATCTGGAGAGTAAATGAGAGAGATCCTCCATTTGTACTGGTGTTTCTTCGGACGTATCTGAGGAGAAGTCTAGAGTTCTCTTATACCCCTCTTTCGACAATGGTGTCGCACCCAAATCAATTGATAAATTTAGGGAGGGCAGAGGGGAGGTAGACTCACTAGTCGTGGTTATGGCTAACTTGTTAAGGCTCCTCCGAACACGAAGAGACTCCTTATCTGCCCGTGTATGGGTCATGTACCTACTTGCAAATGTAATAGGGCAAAAATACCTCTCACAGAAATGCAAAGGTCCCATCGGGCGTGCCAAACTGTAGAGGAGGTACTGGGGTATCTACTTTTATCATAAGTAGAGAACAAAGATTAACTCATCCAGTACGTCGCCTACTCAAGGGGGGTTCTCTTTAGGGAATTATACCCTTTAACATTTCTGTGAGCAGACAGAAGGGTTGTACATACTCTAGAAATATTAATCAACAAATGACCAGAGAAGACCATATATTTCTTGATTTGAATCAGATGATTACAAGGTTGGGCAGAGTGATGCTCAAAAAGTACAAGCTCAGGGCTAACATGCCACTCTAAAAGTAAATAACCTCAATGCAACAGAGTCTTCGCATCAGCTTAAGGGGTCAATTATATGCAGACTAACTCAGAACAATACAAATGGTAAAGGATTTCTCAAGAGAATAGAGCTTAACAACAACACTGACTCACAGAAAAGAAAAGAATCCAAGCCACTCTCTTACACTATAGTGCTCATAGCCCTCCACTGAGAAGCCTACCCTCTGTATCCACACTACAGAGTAGCTCCTACAATAGGCTTGAAACCACCAAGGGCAAGAGAGGACTTCTCCACATACGTACGAACCACTATATCTCTAAAAGAAATTGTACCCCAAATGAGCACAAATCCATTGTTTTTATAGGCCCCAATAGGCCAAGAGGGCCTTGCCGATTCCTCACCTCCACTGATCACGTGTCGCTTGATTGCCAAGATTGGAGGGGTAGATCAAATATTCCACTTGATTTGAATTGGATCCTCAAAATAGGCAGTCGTCATGAATGGTTGGCGGCAACACTCATTTCACCACTTTTACTTTTACCACTTACACCTTTATTGTCACTTTTGGATGCAAGCTAAGATCCTCAGTTTGTGCCGCCCGTGATATTTGAATGTCCCTGAGAAGCACATCCTTCACCTAATTTTTATAGTAGCTTTTGATCCTTCATATTAAGTGAGTTGTGGGGAGTTTGAGAGAGATTAGAGGGTTTTTGGAGGGTTGTGGAGGTGTGTGGGGTTTGCGGGGTTTGTGGGTTGGGTAGGAATAGGAGTGAGTTATGGGGAGTTGTGGGGGTTTCTGGGGTGTAGTCAAAATTTGATCCAATATTTCAAAGTTATTGTTTCACCATTTGAAAGTACTCGTCGAGAGCTTTCCAACGATATATAACACTATAGGGTTTGGTTGAGAAATGATCCTCCAAATATCTATCCAAAACTGTATGAGAGTCTTATGTGAGGTCGTGGAAAAATGTGGGATTTGTGGGGTTTGTGGGGGGGGTTGTGGAGTTTTGTGGGGGGTCGTGGAGTGTTGTGGAGTGGTGGAGGGCCGTGGGGTGGTGTGGCGTGGTGGAGGGCCGTGGGGTGGTGTGGAGTGGTGGAGGGTCGTGGGGTGGTGTGGAGTGGTGGGGTGTGGAGTGGTGGAGGGCGGTGGGGTGGTGTGGAGTTCTGTGGGGGGTCGTGGAGTGGTGGAGGGCTGTGGGGTGGTGTGGAGTGGTGGAGGGCCGTGGGGTGGTGTGGAGTGGTGGAGGGCTGTGGGGTGGTGTGGAATGGTGGAGGGCTATGGGGTGGTGTGGAGTGGTGGAGGGCCGTTGTGGTCACGATTTGAAGCCATTGCTTTCGGCATAAGATGTTTTGAAGAGGCTGAGCCGCACCATTTGGGATGCTTCGCGATGTTATTTCTGGGAAAACCAAAGTCGAAAAGGATTTTAGGATCACTTTCCTATTGT
The DNA here is from genome assembly GCA_020310875.1 of Ceratopteris richardii. NCBI lineage: Eukaryota > Viridiplantae > Streptophyta > Polypodiopsida > Polypodiales > Pteridaceae > Ceratopteris > Ceratopteris richardii. The sequence goes on from CM035420.1 coordinate 10,532,389, forward strand.
GCCAACAAGAGGACGTGTGCATGCGGAGGATCTTCTTCCTTCTTGGCAGGTATATGCAAAAGGCAAGGAAGGAAAAAAAAAAAAAAAAATACATTCTGGAAGGGGACTCGGAGAAAAAGGTAGTGCATGCATGGGAGGGCTATCAGCATCGGTGATCAGGGAGAGGCGCTGTTAGAGGAGGTTTTCTACTTCTTCTGCTAGAACCGGCTGCCTTAGGGGGGGAAAAAGGTCGCTGCTGGGTGAGCGACAGGAGAAGCTACCATCAAAAAAAAAGTAAGGCTGGATCCGATAAGGTCTTACCTGCGGTGGTCGTACGACAAGGGAAGCCTTGGAAGGATGTGTCAGATCGTGAAGGACGCATGCTGAGAACAGACCAGTTGGCTACAATCATTAGTGGATGCGAACGCATATCTTTGACAGGAGCGCACTTCGTATCGGCCAAGTTCTGGAGCATCTGTACCAAACGGTGCTGCATAGCAGAATCAAAAGATAATCAAATGATTCAGCAAATTCAATCCGAAGTCAAACTTAAGTGATCAATTCGTCGGCAGTTCAATTTGGAGTTACATTCAAACGCAGATAGAGTTCATCTTTTGGACAGCGATGTGCGCGCAACCTTCAAGAAGAATATGGTGAATTGAACTATACGCTCTTCATTCACGTTTTATGCATTCGAGAATCTGTGAAGGATGGTGGTAATGACGATCTTTCGATAATCTGTAAAGGATGTTGGTAATGAGGATCTGCATATGTTCAAAAATTATAACGCATATGGATATCTAAACTGTTGTGATTAAGTTCTATGTGTCTTTTGACTGATCATTATATTGACTGACTACTGCTGCCTATTAGCAAATCAGACATTGGATCTTCTTGCTTATTCATGATAGAAACGAGACCGCGGAGAACACCGAAATTAGTTTGCACTTTAAATCTATGTCGATGTTTTCAGATTCTATTAGAAATTGGAGAATATAAACAGCGATACAATACTTTATAGGTGCTGTTTTCTGATGCATGAGGGAAGTGGGATTGACATACTGTTAATTACGCACATCTTATTTGATTAAGGAAACTGATTTTGAATCACAGTATGACTTTTGAAATTATTAAATTACATTTTATATTTGCGTAGGCATGTAAGGTAGAAGAAAAAAAAAAAACTTCTCATAAAATATAACTATGCTTTATTAATTTACTTTGCATTATACAATTTAAGCTCTTTATGTTCTTTGATTTTCAGCATTCTTTTGATCGTGCGCACGTTGTCTTAATCACTTACATACTCATTTCAATCTTTTGCCGAGTAATAGAGCCGACAATGAATAGACCATTACCGTTTTCTTCGGGAGTACCTCTTCAGCCTGATGGGATCCGGATGGTCCGGTGGAATTGTTAGCACACTAATCTACTCACGAATGTTTAAGTTGATTTGATATAACGCGCCAGTTTTTGGATACAGCAGTTAATTATCTGAGTTTATACCACATGCTTCAATTGATCACAACGTCTTTCTCTGAACTATATCTATAGCATTATACTAGTTTGTCATTGACTTTGTTTTTCGAATATCACCACTACGTGTTGATTATATCTCAGGGTTGATATGAAGATATCTAACATTCTTGCAAGAAATTTAGTTTGTATGTTAGGGGAATTTATTTTTCTTTTTTTTTTTTTTTTTTTTTTGAATGCTGCCAGGAAGTTCGATGTTCAGCCGTGAGATTGTTTTTTTTAACGATATTAACCTTTAGTGAAGAGATGTGCGTGGCTCATAAAACCAGAGATTGATTGCATGTATTGAAAACGAACAACCGTATCGATATGGTTTTGAATGGTTCTTTACAGAGTGAGTAAGTATCTAAATCATGAAGACGAGTCGAAATTCTTGGTTTCTGCAATTTTTTTTTTTTCTTTTTTTTTTTTTTTTGTAAAGCGCACAAGTAGAAAAAGGAAGTTAAATTTTGATTTAGATCCCCTTTTAAGCTGTAACAAGTAATCGCAGGTTCTGAAAAACTTAGTTTGCTTTCAAACATATGAGAATTGCACTCTCTATTCCTAGTCGAACTTGCTTGGAGGGTGAAATGTCTAAGAATTCTTGATGACAGAATTATTTTCTTTAACAAGAGGATTTAATCACTCTTTGTGAGTCTTTACAACACCTGAGTTGCTCTCAGCACCCGGTGTGCGCCGTATTTTTGGCGGTCGCCCTGATCCACCGACCATCGCTTTCGCGCCGACATTACAAGAGGTTTGACTTTACAAGGCCTTAGGTTGACCTGAGAGAAATACCTCTCTCATACTTAATTGTAAATGGCTTATTAAGTGAGGTATAAATTTCTTTGAAGGTACTTTGTATACACTTTGAGAAATTTTATCCTACTTTCCCCTCCTTTTGTCCAACCCGACGACATACCTGGTGAACCCGACGTGAAAGGAGGGGGTGAGTGAGTTATAGAGCCACAAAGATTAGCATAATCAAAATGGAAGAGATCCTAGCTCAATTCCTACGCTTTCAAGAAGAAGATAGGCGTCAAAAAGCCATCCAATCACTTCATGATCGTCTAGTCAATCGGTGTGGCTTTTTCAATGGAAAGAATGTCTCAAAGTTCTGCAAAGAATATGAACTCGAGGCCAAATATCTAGGTGTCGGATTAAGTCCGATGACGGAAAAAGAATTATGTGAAAACTTTATCTATGTGTCGGGATACGACATGCGAGACCAAATAATGCAAATAAATCAAACGACATGGTCCCAATACAAAGCGACACTCCTCAAGCAGTTTATGCTAGAGGATCTTGATAAAGTAACTCGTAGATCTTTCCTAAGGTGGGTTCATATGCCCAAAGACCAACCAATTCTTGAGATCAAAGAAGAGTTTGAGCGACAATATGATGATCTTTCTGAGCACGATAAGAGGTGCATAAGTCATGAAAGGGTGTCGTTGTTTCTTCGAACAATCGATGTTAATGCCCGAGAGGAGTTAATTCCACTTCTACAAGATATAGACTCCGACTCAGGACTCACAGAGGATTGGATGCTCGTCCATGAAGCTGTGATGAAATACGTAAAGAAACAACAAACAATAGAGAAATTTTTAAATGATTGGAGAACAGATCTTCAAATAGATGAAAATTATAATCATGTTCCAAGCATTTTACCAATCGTGGATAATGTTCAAGTCCATGAGGTTGTAGAAACCCCATTTGGGCATGAAGTAGATATGCATGGGCTTGATATCCATAGTGATGATGAGAAATATGGAGAAACTTCTAAAAGTGCGATTGATGTAACCTCAAAGGTTACAAGGTGCCAAGAGCCCCTAGACTTCTTTACAATGATTATATCTTTAGGTGCCATAAGTGGACAAAGCCCGAAGATGGGAGGATCAAAAGAGCAAGTGGAAGCTAATCAAAATCAAATCAAACTAAACCAACATCAAACCAAACAAACAACAAACATTAAACAAAACAAAAACCAACAAACCCCAACAAGAAATCAAGATGAAGCTTCCTCTACTCCGATAAATTCCTCACATCGAATAAAAGATAACCAAACAAATCAAGAAACATATCAAGATACAAACAAAGAGATAGAGATATCTAGAAGGCTCATAGGTGACCAAATGGAGATAAAAGATGAGATACAAATAGAGAACCTAATAAATATGTCTGAAGATCGAGCTCGAGATGCATCCTTACGTGATGACATCGGGCAAGATGTGGAGTATGATTGGATGTCACTTGATGGTGATGATCCTTTTCTAACACAAGATTCGGATAGAACTTCTGATCTAATGACTGAATTACATGAAAAAACTCCCATGGAACATGATGTTGAATCTAAGGACCTGTCAATAGAAGATCCGATGGGTAAGAAAATGGATATGCAGGAATCCGCATTATACATGCATACAGAGATGCAAGAAAATGAACCTACTTATATGAAGGAGGACATGCAAATAATGAGTCCTCTAGAGATTGAAATGTGTGATGACGAAGATGAGTATGATGCTAATCTAGAGGATGTACAAATGATAAGCCCTCTAGATAGTGATATGTATGGCGATGGTGATAAGCATGATCCTAATCCTACCGATAGTCTAGATCAAGATCAAGATACTGATATTCTTTTGAGCGATGTCACATTGGACAAAGATCCTACACATAAAAAAGAGGATAAGTTGGATGGAGTTCAAAATAATAATATGTATGTAAATGATGCCACATTCCATGAAGAGAGAAATATGAATGAACATGAGGAGGATGGGAAAATACCATTGATCTTTCCTCTAAATACTGATATGTATGTCAAAAATAATCATGTTGAATTAAGTCCACACGTTGAAGAAATTGAGCATAAAGTGGCAGATGAAATGTTTATTGTGACATATGATAAATCTGATGCGTGTATAGCATTGAAGAATATCCAATGTAAAACTATTGAGTCAAACGATTGCAACGATGAAGCTCAAGTTGATTTGGATGCGTATGTTGAAATTCTCATACATGATGAGATTCTTGAGCAAGAATCAGTGATTGAAGAATCAATAATTGAAGAAGGTGGACTAAGTACATCCTCAGAAGAGAACGAGCAAGAATCGATGGAGATGGATGTAGAATCCTGTGATGACATTTTCGATAAAGAAATTGAAGATCAAGATTTTCTTGATTGTGAGGATATGGATTCCATTCACATTGAGGGAGAAATATTTTGGGAACATAACAAAGACAATGATGAAGAGTTCCTGGAAAGACTAGAACAAGAAGCAGATACCATAATTAATGGGACTCGAGTAGAAAGGAATCATGATAGATTGGAAGATAAAAATGATTATGTAATATCATCTGAGCATGATGCTCACTTCTACTTGATGAAGGAATTAAATGAATCTAATCAATACGTTTATTTCGATGAAGATGAAGAACATATTCGAAATGATGCAATTGAAGATATTTCCTCAAATGATCCCAAGCATGAAATGAATCAAAATCCATGCTTGCACGGAATTTTTAAAAATGATTTAAGCATATTAAAAATTAACACTCTATATTCATGTGTGTTTGACTCATCAAGAGTAACCTCACATGAGAGGATCATGAATAAAGGAGACTATGCCCAAACGATTGAAACATGGATGTTTGAATTTTCTAAAAGCTATGTATGCCAGTCGAGCCTACAACGAATGGACGAGCAAATGAAATGGCTTGTCCACATATCTAATCTTTTGAAAAATGATTCACGGATTGATGCGATCCAAAGGTGGCTTCTTAAGAAGCACAGTTTCTTTGGTGACCATATATCAAGGGAGATGGGTCTGAAGGGAAAAACCCTAATAAATGAGAATTAATAATACCAAAAGGAAATTTGTAAATAAAAATGTATATAACTTGTGTTTTTTGCTTTAATCTTAAGATAGATAGAAGAAACCAAATAAAACTAAAAATGCAAGAAATTAAAGTAGGAACACCTATGGTAATGAATGCATGTTGGATGAGTGGTTTGAAGTCAAAATAAATCAAATAGATATTTTAATGTTCAAATGAATGAAGTTTTTTTTATGTGATTCTTGAATGCGATGCTACTAATTTCTCTTATGTAGTTTTGAGAACAGGTGTTGATATGGAGCTGATCGAAGATCTAGAGTTTTGAGAGATTGTATAGAGGCAACCACTTTCGAGTTGCATGCTTATTTTTTATTGCAAATGGTTTTTGAAGTTCTTTCATGAACTGCATATGTATATAATGTCATTTTGATGTGATGTTTCTCATGATTTGTTTAGTTTCTATGAGTGCAGGAATGATCAAGCGAAGCCAACGGAGATGATGACTCAAGAACAAAGTTGTGAAAATCTTTTTCATTAGCTATCGTGCTTTAACCCCGATCTTTTCTTTGCACCATCTTTGAGATGCATTGCATGCCAAATATGCATGTAAAAATATATAGAAACACGTCTTTGAAATTCCGTAGAAGCACGTCCATCTGCACAATTAGATAGGTAAATATCATTGAAAAATAATAAAGCAAGTTTTGAATGATAAGAGAGAATAGTTCTCAGTAAGGGAGAGTGATTGCATCTGTAAGAGAGTGGAGTTGTGAGCGATGTGAGCGTTGTTTAGATACCATAAAACCCTCGATTTTTCACACCATTTTGTTTCTCTTCATGCACCTAAAACATGCATAAATGAAATGTAAAGAGCACGAGTGATATTTTGGTTAAAACCCATAGTTGCACGAGTGATTGCACTTGTATTGAATTGTATATCCATGATGAAAATGTGAGTTCAATTTGAGTGTACATCCTCAACACCGAATTCCTAATACCTCCCTTATTTGCACCATGCTGTTTTTTTATGCACTTAGAGTATGCATATGTAGGGCTCATTACATGGCCGTGCATAGGCACATTTGTTTTAACCCATGCACTTGATTTCACTCACATTTGGATTCTTGAAGACTTGCAGATACCGAGATCGATGGTGGTACATCCGGAGGATGTACACGTTCAGAGGGGGTGGATGTGGTCACGATTTGAAGCCATTGCTTTCGGCATAAGATGTTTTGAAGAGGCTGAACCGCACCATTCGGGATGCTTCGCGATGTTATTTCTGGGAAAACCAAAGTCGAAAAGGATTTTAGGATCACTTTCCTATTGTGCCAACAAGAGGACGTGTGCATGCGGAGGATCTTCTTCCTTCTTGGCAGGTATATGCAAAAGGCAAGGAAGGAAAAAAAAAAAAAAATTCCATTCTGGAAGGGGACTCGGAGAAAAAGGTAGCGCATGCATGGGAGGGCTATCAGCATCGGTGATCAGGGAGAGGCGCTGTTAGAGGAGGTTTTCTACTTCTTCTGCTAGAACCGGCTGCCTTAGGGGGGGAAAAAGGTCGCTGCTGGGTGAGTGACAGGAGAAGCTACCATCAAAAAAAAAGTAAGGCTGGATCCGATAAGGTCTTACCTGCGGTGGTCGTACGACAAGGGAAGCCTTGGAAGGATGTGTCAGATCGTGAAGGACGCATGCTGAGAACAGACCAGTTGGCTACAATCATTAGTGGATGCGAACGCATATCTTTGACAGGAGCGCACTTCGTATCGGCCAAGTTCTGGAGCATCTGTACCAAACGGTGCTGCATAGCAGAATCAAAAGATAATCAAATGATTCAGCAAATTCAATCCGAAGTCAAACTTAAGTGATCAATTCGTCGGCAGTTCAATTTGGAGTTACATTCAAACGCAGATAGAGTTCATCTTTTGGACAGCGATGTGTGCGCAACCTTCAAGAAGAATATGGTGAATTGAACTATACGCTCTTCATTCACATTTTATGCATTCGAGAATCTGTGAAGGATGGTGGTAATGACGATCTTTCGATAATCTGTAAAGGATGTTGGTAATGAGGATCTGCATATGTTCAAAAATTATAACGCATATGGATATCTAAACTGTTGTGATTAAGTTCTATGTGTCTTTTGACTGATCATTATATTGACTGACTACTGCTGCCTATTAGCAAATCAGACATTGGATCTTCTTGCTTATTCATGATAGAAACGAGACCGCGGAGAACACCGAAATTAGTTTGCACTTTAAATCTATGTCGATGTTTTCAGATTCTATTAGAAATTGGAGAATATAAACAGCGATACAATACTTTATAGGTGCTGTTTTCTGATGCATGAGGGAAGTGGGATTGACATACTGTTAATTACGCACATCTTATTTGATTAAGGAAACTGATTTTGAATCACAGTATGACTTTTGAAATTATTAAATTACATTTTATATTTGCGTAGGCATGTAAGGTAGAAGAAAAAAAAACTTCTCATAAAATATAACTATGCTTTATTAATTTACTTTGCATTATACAATTTAAGCTCTTTATGTTCTTTGATTTTCAGCATTCTTTTGATCGTGCGCACGTTGTCTTAATCACTTACATACTCATTTCCATCTTTTGCCGAGTAATAGAGCCGACAATGAATAGACCATTACCGTTTTCTTCGGGAGTACCTCTTCAGCCTGATGGGATCCGGATGGTCCGGTGGAATTGTTAGCACACTAATCTACTCACGAATGTTTAAGTTGATTTGATATAACGCGCCAGTTTTTGGATACAGCAGTTAATTATCTGAGTTTATACCACATGCTTCAATTGATCACAACGTCTTTCTCTGAACTATATCTATACCATTATACTAGTTTGTCATTGACTTTGTTTTTCGAATATCACCACTACGTGTTGATTATATCTCAGGGTTGATATGAAGATATCTAACATTCTTGCAAGAAATTTAGTTTGTATGTTAGGGGAATTTATTTTTCTTTTTTTTTTTTTTTTTTTTTTTGAATGCTGCCAGGAAGTTCGATGTTCAGCCGTGAGATTGTTTTTTTTTAACGATATTAACCTTTAGTGAAGAGATGTGCGTGGCTCATAAAACCAGAGATTGATTGCATGTATTGAAAACGAACAACCGTATCGATATGGTTTTGAATGGTTCTTTACAGAGTGAGTAAGTATCTAAATCATGAAGACGAGTCGAAATTCTTGGTTTCTGCAATTTTTTTTTTTTCTTTTTTTTTTTTTTTTGTAAAGCGCACAAGTAGAAAAAGGAAGTTAAATTTTGATTTAGATCCCCTTTTAAGCTGTAACAAGTAATCGCAGGTTCTGAAAAACTTAGTTTGCTTTCAAACATATGAGAATTGCACTCTCTATTCCTAGTCGAACTTGCTTGGAGGGTGAAATGTCTAAGAATTCTTGATGACAGAATTATTTTCTTTAACAAGAGGATTTAATCACTCTTTGTGAGTCTTTACAACACCTGAGTTGCTCTCAGCACCCGGTGTGCGCCGTATTTTTGGCGGTCGCCCTGATCCACCGACCATCGCTTTCGCGCCGACATTACAAGAGGTTTGACTTTACAAGGCCTTAGGTTGACCCGAGAGAAATACCTCTCTCATACTTAATTGTAAATGGCTTATTAAGTGAGGTATAAATTTCTTTGAAGGTACTTTGTATACACTTTGAGAAATTTTTTCCTACTTTCCCCTCCTTTTGTCCAACCCGACGACACCGTGGGGTCGTGTGGATTTCTGTGGGGGGTCGTGGAGTGGTGGAGGGCTGTGGGGTGGTGTGGAGTGGTGGAGGGCCGTGGGGTGGTGTGGAGTGGTGGAGGGCTGTGGGGTGGTGTGGAATGGTGGAGGGCTATGGGGTGGTGTGGAGTTCTGTGGGGGGTCGTGGAGTGGTGGAGGGCTGTGGGGTGGTGTGGAGTGGTGGAGGGCGGTGGGGTGGTGTGGAGTGGTGGAGGGCCGTGGGGTGGTGTGGAGTTCTGTGGGGGGTCGTGGAGTGGTGTGGGATGGTGGAGAGCTGTGAGGTGGTGTGGAGTGGTGGAGGGCTGTGGGGTGGTGTGGAGGAAAAGGAGGGGGCAGTGGAGTTGGAGGGGGTCGAGGTGACGGTGGGGGGGTCGTGGTGGTGGTGGTGATGGGTCGTGGTGGTGGGGGTGGTGGTGGTGGTGGTGGGGGGGGGGGGGGGGTCGTGGTGGTGGTGGTGGTGGTGGTGGTGGTGGTGGGGGGGGGGTCGTGGTGGTGGTGGTGGTGGTGGTGGTGGTGGTGGTGGGGGGTCGTGGTGGTGGTGGTGGTGGTGGTGGTGGGGGGTCGTGGTGGTGGTGGTGGTGGTGGTGGTGGTGGTGGTGGTGATGGTGGTGGTGGTGGGTCGTGGTGGTGGTGGTGGGGGATGGTGGTGGTGGTGGTGGTGGTGGTGGTGGGGGGTCGTGGTGGTGGTGGTGGTGGTGGTGGTGGTGGTGGTGGTCGTGGTGGCGGTGGGTCGTGGTGGTGGTGGTGGGGGGTGGTGGTGGTGGTGGTGGTGGTGGGGGGTGGTGGTGGTGGTGGTGGGTCGTGGTGGTGGTGGTGGTGGTGGTGGTGGGGGGTCGTGGTGGTGGTGGTGGTGAGGGTGGGGGTGGTGGTGGTGGTGGTGGTGGTGGTGGTGTTGGTGGTGGTGGTGGGTCGTGGTGGTGGTGGTGGTGGTGGTGGGGGGTGGTGGTGGTGGTGGTGGTGGCGGTGGTAGGGGGTCGTGGTGGTGGTGGGGGTGGTGGTGGTAGTGGTGGTGGTGGGGGCTGCGGGGGTGGTGGGGGAAAAGGAGGGGACAGTGGAGTTGGAGGGGGTCGTGGTGATGGAGGGGGCCGCGGGGGTGGTGGAGGAAAGTGGAGGGGATGGTGGGGTTGGAGGGGGTCGAGGTGACGGTGGGGGCCGGGGGGGTGGTGGGGAAAAAGGAGGGGACAGTGGAGTTGGAGGGGGTCGTGGTGATGGAGGGGGCCGCGGGGGTGGTGGAGGAAAGAGGAGGGGACGGTGGGGTTGGAGGGGGTCGAGGTGACGGTGGGGGCCGGGGGGGTGGTGGGGAAAAGAGAGAGAGAGGAGAGAGAAAAGAGATAGGGAGGGAAATGCCGCGATAGAGTCCCACTATCAACCTACCAAACATTTGAGTCTACTACAGACATGCACTACTCATGAGAAGATGTGTCAAAACTGCAAACACTCGTAAACACCCATTCTTCATCCTACAAAAGATTAGCAGACTTTGTTTTTTGTGTAGAGGCCTCTACAACAACCATTCTAGCCTCTTTCTTCTTTGCCTCTTTTGCAGCCTGTTTTGGAGAGCTCTTAATGACATGATCATTTGCTTTACAATATTTGCAAAACAATTTCTGCTTTTCTGATTTCTTCTCATCTTTGTCTTCCTTCTTCGAATGTGCAGCATTTGTAGATTTCTACTTACTAGTAGAAGAGCTCCACTTACCTTTGCCCATCTGATTACCCAGGAAAGCTTGATCTACGACATGCATGATGGACCTATTCTACCTAGACTAATCTTCCTGCAATAGAACAGAGACTAACTCCTCAAATGACAAGGCATTTGGATTAACTTTCATCATCAAACAAAGATTAGAAGAGAAACTCTAATATGAGTCAGGAAGACCATTTAGAACGGTTTGCACAAGCTTGCATGCTAGATATAAACTAGTAATGTTTCCTACTTGTAAAAAATATCAAGGATGTTGGATGTTAATGATCAACGTCATCATGCTAACAAAAAAATTTATTTTATGAATAGACGCTCACTCTACTCAATTATGGTTAGAAATTATGTTTCGTTATAATTTACAATAGAGCCAAATTATCAAAGTAACACCACAGAGGATTAGGAGAATTTTCATTTCAACACATTGCCCAAGTTATATGATCTTTACTAGCTAATAATAAATCACATTATATTTGATTGAAAACGTCCCTTATAGGTTATTTGTAATTGGCATTTTGATTGGGATGCTTGTTCGAGGAATGCGCCTATAGGTTTGAATACTCCTTAATATCACATAGAACTTGGTAATCTAGCATGTGAATGTCCTCTTCCTCCAAAGCATCCATATCTTCATCTACCTTAAGATCAAAATATTATTGATGATTTATCATTACAAGGATCAATGTTACACAATGAAGGGTCAACATTTCTTTATTTATGTAGGACGAATGATTGGAAGTAATAAAAAAATACAGATCAACATATAGGAATTGGGTATTCAGAAAATTAACTAAGAAATTTACAAGTATGTGCAGATTCTTTTGAGACTATATATAGAAGACTATCATAGATATCATCATATTTTTACTGATTATTATGAGACTAGATATAGAAGACTATCATAGCTATCATCATATTTTCATTGACTCAATGCGGATGAAATGATTCCTCAAGAATATAATGAATATATAGTACACTTTCTGTAAATGAGATATCTTGTTTTTAATTGAAAAAACGTTTCATACTAAAACCATCTTTTTGTAACAAAGTTATCTTTTTATAATAGAGACAATCTTGCTTTCTCAATTGAAAAAATAGAAATGTTTATGATAAATTATTTTCATTGTTTTTCATGTCATCATCTATTATAGGCACCATGTCATCTATCGTTCAAAATGTTGCTTCATGAAAATCTTTATCAAGGGCCGCCTAAGCTCACAATGATTGTGAAGATAATTGATCCACTCATGGTATTGAGGAGGTCTATGTACATAATAAGAAGCTCCACTTTGTTGAGTTCATACCTTTTTCTAAGACCAAATAATACATGCAAAGTACATTTTTATTTGTAAAACGACTAAAAAAGAGGAATTCATGTAAAGCACATCTAATAGACTAAAGAACTCTATTGCATATTCATATATAAATTTTTGGGAAGGTAGAAAGTGTAAGGAAAGTTAAGATTTTATGGAGTTTGATATTGGTGAAAGCACCAGATAGAAATCAAGTATGCTTAGAAACTACAAAACGCCATCCATTTTCATAGTCCCTAGGTACAACGCATGCATGATGATCCAAGATTGAGGAACATTGATTTGGGTGGGGATTCTGGATGCTTTCCTTTTAGGGTAAGGGATACTAACCCTTATATGATTACAATAGATGGATTTAAAGACAGAGAGACAGGTAACCATGATCAGATTATGGGTCATGATGCAAGGGAGAATAGTCCACATTACCACTTCTACACATTTTGGAGGACATCGCGGGCATGATCTATTCATTTTTAAATGTATCATTTAGTTAGCATTGACATTGAATAGTCCCATCGACAAAAATGTAGATGATGGTTCGTGCTTTTATTATAATGAAAAGGTCATAAATACAAAGAAATAGATATCATCGATCATTTTCAATAGCGAGGATTCCAATTGTGCCCAAGAATAGGGGAACGCAAAAGCTATAACGAAAGCTAAGAGAAAACGAAGAGAAAACTGGAAATGGTACTCGTAACGTTTGATAAAAACATGGATTTGTAAAAAAAGCATAAATCCAGGACTAATACCTCGTGTTTCGTTCAAAAAGGTTAACGAAAAAACGACATGTTGGTAACCCATATAGAAGGGATCAAAGAACTCCATACAATCAAAATGCTCATGTGTGATTAGCTATAAATATATATATATATATATATATATATATATGTATATATATATATATATATATATATATATATATATATATATATATATATATATACATACTACATACATACATATATATATATATATATATATATATATATATATATATATATATATATATATATATATATATATATATATACACTCAAACGAAAGAACCCATATATAATCAACGGAAATGAAATTGATGTCTAATCGAACAATCGGCAATTACAGAAACGACTAACTCTTACTGTTTTCAGGATCTGATGATCTTTAAGGATGCCAATAAGGTTATATACGTGAATACTCTCCGAAAAATAAATCGTATTATTTTCAGCTCCATAGGAAGGATTCTCAAGTTCTTTTTGTATTCTATTAAAAAAGAAAATTTTGGGCCACTCAATTCCTAGATTTAAGACCTAAACACCTTATTTGAAATGCTCCAAAATTTTTCACTATGCTTATGAATAGATTAAAATACCCCTTTCAACAAACAAGGTCAACTATATACAGTAATTGAATGTTTCGGAAGCGACAGAATGGAGGTTCGATGTTGTCATCTTTGGGTATTCGTGGACTTTGGTACTATTATTTTATCATTTAATCCGGCTCTCTCTCTCTCTCTCTCTCTCTCTCTCTCTCTCTCTCTCTCTCTGTCCAAGGTATACACAACTTTTCAACATAATCTTTATTCGTCGCCGAAACTCTTCTCCAAGTTTTCTCCATGTCTATTTTCTGTGTGCCGTAACATTGCAGATTTCACTTTTAATCTTTATGTGAAACCAGGTTTCCTCAAGTGGTTGAGAAGACGTGAGTCTCCTCATCTCGATTCGCGTGACACGCAATTGATGAAAGATATCTCTGCAGAATTGTAATCCGATAAATGTTCATGAATCTCGGGCAGAAACAAGATGCACTTTTTTTTTATTACTTAAGAAACTCTTAGCAAATGTTTATATGATCGAGGAAAAGTTAAACCAGCTAAGAGTTTATCAAATTGATCAGAAAAAAGATATTTCTTGGATCTGCGGAAGTTAAACTTGCGTGTGTCCTCCGTAGTATTCCAAGGAGAGCGATGCATCAGAGTGTAGACTGCATGAAAGAACAGGTGCTACATATGTAATATCTGGTCTTCCACAATGCAATTATGTAGCTTCAGATAGTAAATTTTCGCTGCAAGTTGAATGTTACTGCTGAAACGATCAAATCTTTCACTGCAGGTTACAAAGTTATCGTCGATGAGAAAATGTCCAAAATATCCAAAATGTCCAAAATATTCATGATCTACAGCTGGGTGGAAACAAGGTCGTCTCAATGAATATTCTACAAATAAAATGGTCAATTCGTTTATACTTTATGGCCCTTTGTATTCCCAAGTCCAAGGCACGCAAATAACTTTTGGAGAAGCTAAAAACCTTCGGTCGATTGTGCTTATAATAGAAAATGGATATGTTTTAGTGAAAATCTGCAAATTACGTTCAATCCATAATATCTCTTATTTGAAGGGAGCGATGTGCAGTCAATTTTGGACATACTCCTAAGGAATGGTCGATCGAGAAATCCTTGTTTCTTCTAGGGAAAAGAATCTCCCGAGATAAGAGATCTCCATCGTTTAGACATCATTGTATTTATCTCCTCGAAAACAACAAGTTAAAGTCCAAATGGGTCCCACATGAGGGTGATGATAGATTTATCCGCCTCATTTGTAATGCCCTCTAGCTTGTCATACTCCTCCCCTGCATTGTGGGATTTGAGGGGTCCCATGGACACTAGTTCCATTCACTTATAATTTTTCTTCTTTATTTTAATTAAAATCCGGGAGAATAAGCTAAGACCCAACTTCCTTTTACTAAAAAAACACAATACATAATAAAACACGGCTATATTTATCACAGCAAATGAGCTTGCGCTTTCTCTCCGTAATCATCTCTTCTCTCTCTATTTCCTTTGTAAGCTCCGTCTCATGTATAAATGTATTCAGAAGCTTGCGCATATCTTCATACTCCAAGAGCCATAGATACACGTGTTTGCACGGAGAGCCAAGCACACGTACATGTTACACGCATAAAAAAGGGTACGACCATACAGACTGATCAAAAGACACACAAAGTCTTCAGGATGAGACCCTAAAAGTTGACACTCTGTACAAACTCTGTACAAGGTTCTTTGAAATACATATATGTCGGATTTTCAAGAGCGCACACACACATAAATATATATATATATATATATATATATATATATATATATATATATATATATATATATATATATAAGCTTTTGTGTCTACGTAACTTATTATTAGCAATCTCCTAATATAAAGATTTGAAGTTCTTCGTAATAAACAAGAAATTCATTCATAAAGGAAAATACTGAAACAAAAATAAAGCGATGATTGCAAGTTCAGCTTGATCCCGGGCACCTTGCGACGTGGACATGGTTAGGTTTTGTTCCAAATTCCTCTCCTCAGGCATAATTTGCGAATTCCTAAAGTTTGATAAGATGTTTGAGGTTCTAACTAGAATTTTGTTCATCATATTAGCAAGTTGATCTTTTGAAGAAAAAAAATGAAAGATCATTCTTTTTGGTGGTGATAATTCTTCAAACTTAATAGTAGTGAACTATCATCTACTTCATCCGTGCATGAAAAACTAGATTAACAGCCAGTGTGTGCTACCAATATTTCCACTATAAATTCTTGTGGGCTTGCATATGGAAGCTCTATATCATCCGTCGGTTATTTCTTCAAGCTCCAATATGCAATCAAATTCTGAGTTATGAATTTGTAACCACTTGTAGTTTGAGGATATGTTTCTTTCCCAATTTTCATCACTAAGAGTCCAATGCACATTTGTAGGTTTTTTGATAAACTATGAAACAATTCCAACGATATATGAAATTATAATTACTACATATAACAATGAACCAATTACAAATCGATAGATAGCTATACTTTGAAATAGAGTATGCAATGACACCTGAAATGCTAGAGATCACTTCATTATACATTGAGATTTATCAGATGTCGAATTGCTTTACACTATGACATACTAAATTTCTTTCGTAAATCAAATATATACTTCATACGACTGAAATATATGTCGAGCTTGTGATGAATAACTTCAATACCCAATATTAGGATGAGTCCAATGCACATTTGTAGGTTTTTTGATAAACTATGAAACAATTCCAACGATATATGAAATTATAATTACTACATATAACAATGAACCAATTACAAATCGATAGATAGCTATACTTTGAAATAGAGTATGCAATGACACCTGAAATGCTAGAGATCACTTCATTATACATTGAGATTTATCAGATGTCGAATTGCTTTACACTATGACATACTAAATTTCTTTCGTAAATCAAATATATACTTCATACGACTGAAATATATGTCGAGCTTGTGATGAATAACTTCAATACCCAATATATATCATAATACCAAGATTATAAATCGTAACTCCATACCAAGTTTTTTCTTAATCTCATGAGATTCTTCATCAACACTTCGTATAATAAATAGATCATCAGAATAAATGCAAGTATACATGCATTGATCCCCAAATGTTCTACACAAAAAAGGGTATGAAGAACTTGTTTTATATTCTTCAACCTCCAATGGAGTATCAATCAATGACTCTGGGCTGTAGGCACAGATTTCCAACTGTATAATATTTTTTGAATCTGCATATATAATTTAGATACTTTGCATTTATAGAACATTTTGGTTGCTCCATGTAAACCAATTAATCTTGCAATTCACCATTTAAGTATAAGTTCTTAATATTAAGTTGAAACATATTCCAACATTTACTTCCTACAACTGTTAAAACAGTTTGAATATTAGAAATGTTTTACAGCTTGGTAAATAACTCCTCATAATAATTTCCAAAAAGTTGTGCAAAACATTTCACAATTAATCGTGCCTGGTGCCTGAAAATGGAACATCGATATTAATATTGATATAAAATATCCGTTCAATTATCTTCATCTTATTATCTCGTGGTACAGGTTTTTATGTCTTGTTTCCTATGTTTGTTTTCTTGCGCTGCATTGCACCAGTTTGCTATTCAATATACTCTGAAAACGAAAAGTAACTATGAGATACATTAAAATTCAATTTTGAGGTTTCTTTCTTTCTCACGTATGTTTCCGAAGTTTATGTTTTATGTTTATATCATTAGAGGATAGATTGATACTTTTTACTTGTTTGGCTTTATGGCTTAGTTAAAACCCATTTATTAATCTTTCGTTTTTTCTTTTGATGCATGTATTTAGATTTCTTCATCTAAATCATTTTCATCTTCTGCACTTTCACTTTTAGAATCATTCAAAGAATCCTCAATTTCTTGTTTCATTTCAAAAAATGAGCTCACTTTTAGAATCATTCAAAGAATCCTCAATTTCATTTCTTCTTGAGCTTCCAAAATGTCAAATCGTACATCTCTACTTAAAATTATTTATTTACTTTCACGACTATAACACTTATAATTCTTTTTCTTATTACATAATCGTTTTTGTGTTTCTTTTGGCTCTATATTAGTTCCTAACCTTAAGTAAAATTTACAAAATATATAATATCCAAATACATTCGATTCATGTATATTAGGTTTTCTATTAGAAGAAACCCAAAAAAGAACAATTTTATGCATTCTAGACAATGAACAGCGAGTCGTAACAAACGAGAACTATGTCGTAAAAAGAGAACACTTACGTCAAAAATTACATGTTTTCACCTCATTTTTGGAATTCCTTTACACCAGTATACATATATTACAAAAATGAGGTGAAAACAAGTCATTTTTGACGTTTTTTGTCATTTTCTCAAAAAAAATGAGCTCAAAATGTAGTCAAAATTTCACTATATTAGGCATTGACGTGTCCCAAAATGTATATGATAAGACATTGACATGTCCAAAATCTATATGATAAGACATTGACATGTCTAAAATATATATAAGAATGTAGAAATCAATAGTTTTTACACAAAAATAACATTTTAGACATATCTTTAATGGGTGGATATCTGATTGTTATTCAAAATTGCTACAAAACATGGTTTCATTAACCAAACTACTTTGAGGCATTTATATAAGCACTAAAAATGTCTCAGAGCTTCAATGCAACTCACAACTTTGTCGATCTATGTCTACACCCTCATCATCTGATGCACTTGATTCAGTCTCATACTGTTGAGAGCTCTCTTCTTCTTCTTCTATATCCACAAGAGCTCTATCTTCATCCACGTACATACCAAATTCTGCAGGATCATGCACAACTCTTCTTGTTTTCCTATGATTTCCTGTACCACATACATCTGGAAGCTTTTGTTTTATCATGTTGATGGTTGCTTTCCTCAAGTGACCAGTTTTTGTCAAGGAAAAATCATAAACAAGAATATCTACATCATCCATTTTAAGAGTGGATGTGCTTCGAATATTCTTTTTCCTTTTTGAACCTGTTCGTTTAGTATCACACACCATTTCTAAGTTATATTTACCTGTGAATGCATTACTACTTTTAGTGTAATACCAATGCGCCACCAAAGCCTCTAGGATCAATATATTTAGTTATCTCTAAAACCTTTGCAATCCAAAATGGTCTGGTAGCCTCATCACCATCAGCAAGTACTGCAATAAGCGTTCCAACATTTATCTCTATTAAATTTCCTTGCCATCTTGCTTCTGCCTGTTTTGTAATCCTTGGGCCTACATAAATATTTCTTTCTGGTGGATGTATAAAACTTTGAAGTGCATCTGCATTACATGCTTGGGCCACATTCACGGATCTTTGTGTACAAAAATCCCATGTGAATGGAACATCAACTGGCCAGTGACCTGCAATTGTATACTGTATAATCTCTTCTTGATGATTGAAAAAGTCCTCCCACCAAGATACATCTTGATCTCCAGCATATTTTTTTGCACGCTCAATATGTCTCTTCTTTTCAATGAGTGCATGCATCCAGCTTTTACTTTGATCAACCACACTTCCACATCTTTCTGTATTGTTTTTATCTTCATATGGTGATTGTTCTGCACCATACACTGTTACAGTAGACAAATTAGGCACCTGCAATAAGAAACTGCATCCCTCTTTAGGCTCCCACCCAAGAGAAGATGAATACTGCTTTGCAAATAAAAGGGTTATTTCATCAACCCTCCTCATCAAGAATACATGGTTGAAACTAATATTGTGCAATGGAGCCAAAACCTTAGCACTGTTATCAAGGCCCATTGAGCAAAAAAGGCCTATTCAGGGAATTTGGGAATTATTCGAGTCCCATTTATGTTACTTATTATGTAAACTTCTTAAGTTTGAGCCCAAACTTGTTACCTCATTTATAATAGAATTATCCTTAATATTTAAGTATTAATTTAATATACCCCAATCAAGAGATAATAACATTTTGTAGTGTATGGATGAGTCGAAATGTAAAACATTGGGATAGAAAGAACTGTCTCAAAATCCTGTGTAATTCCCATTTTTCCTGAATAGGACTTAAAAGTGCTTAAAGTCATAAATCTGTGTGAGGTGTTGAACTTCTGGTTTTGGAGTATATGCTTCTGAAATCAGCTCAGATAAAATCGGAAGAGTAAAAGCATTGTTACGTGCCAAATTCTTAGAGAAAGTACTGAACATTTGATCAATGTGATCATGAGTGTGGCCAACCAGAAGAAAATTTACCTTAACCTTCTGAAATACCTGTTTTTCAACAAGCATGCTTAACCAAAGACTGTAGAATTTTTATTCTCTCTTGGAGTATTATCTAGTTGCAAATATAGAGTTGGTGGCAAAAGACCCTTCCATGATTGCAAAACACGATGAATGACAGTAACTGTAAGGTTTGGATCATTATGCACATTCGGATATGTGAAGAAAACCTCGGACATTAGAGTTCCATTGTATACCAAAGCGCCAACCAAATGCATTTGCACAAGGACTTCATCTCCAATGTCCTTAGGGATGCGATAAAAATGTGGCAAACAAGTTTTTTTCTGATCCATACCATCGATCAACAAACACATATAACGCTCCGGATTTCTGAGTACCTTACTTCGATGATGAATTGCTTTCTTTCTCTCTAATGCTTGACTCTCACGATGGTTGTTAAGAAGGTTTTTAAAATTATGCTTTTCCTGTGGTGTTGTAGCCCCTTTTGCCATGTTTTTCAAAGTGGCGCAAACTGAACATTCACCCATTCTAACTTTACGAGGAATAGAAACATTGTTAAACTCTTCCTTCCATAATCGAGTAAAGTGACGATACAACACATACTTCTCATTTCTATTTTCCATGTCTTCTCTATATATTTGAAATACCTCTCGACGAGTAAAGTTATCTGACAAGTGCAACCTTCCAGTTGTAGGCATAACTTCACAATGCAAGCTAAAATAGTTCATCATCCAATTCATTGCATGACGTCCAACAGATCCTTTGGTCCCAACATGGAACGTATCCAAAATGAGATCCCCATTCAAAAACCCTTGTTGAACCCTATGTATTCTAAAATTTCCTACACCCATTGCAATTTTAAATGCAGCCCTACAGCATGGCATCCCTTGAGTAAAGAAATATTCAAAACCAACACGCGTTACTGACATGTTATCCTCAATCATTTGCATGCAAGAAACAAGGTATATATCCTGCCTTTCACTATCTAAATGGAGGAATTTTTCTCTTATGTGCTTTAGTTTCTTCATCCCTAAATTATACAAGCATTTCAAACCACAACAATGCTTCACAATATCCAATGCAATCTGTCTATCTGAAGTAAGAAATTTAAATCTTTTTCGACTTACTTCACGAGACCTTCTTTTAAATCGTAGATTGAGCTTGCTTTGCTTTTTCGTTGCTCCACATGCACTTGAGTCAGAAGGGAGATCAATGGTTGGATCAGATGGGAGATCAAGAGGTGCATTTGGTTGAGCAACATTGCACTGTGAATTGGATAACTTAAATGACTCAACAGAAAACATGGAATCATCAGCACGTTCTAAATCATAGGGATCATCACTTCTCTGGAAAGGTTCAACTAAGAACAATGAATCAATATGAGCAGAGGAAGCTGATGCCCAAGCATCCACTGAAAAGATTGAGCTCATCTTCACTGAGTTCACAGAAGACTGAAGATGAATAACCTTTTTAAATAAGTAGAAATCCGAGATCAAGTGAAGATATCACATCAAATGTCACATCAAGAAGATATGAAATCAAAAGCTTATTAAAGTACATTAAATAACATAAAACATCAAATTACATCAAATCACTTAATTACTCAAATATACACTAATCAGGGAACCAAAGATTTGATTCACTTTTGATTCAAATGAGAAACACAGTTGATTTCTAACTACATATGAGTCATTCAGTCTAAGCATTGTGAATGAATCAAAATATATCCAAGTTGAGTTCCAACAGGAATATATAATAAAATTGTTTGGAGAAATTCTACAAGAAGAAATTTTACAACTGGAATATATCCAAGTTGAGTTCCAACTGGAATATGCTATGCCATTGAACACTATACAAGAAGAAATTTTACATTTGGTTAAGATTTCAAGGATTAGGTTTTATTGTGGTGTAGGCTAGATATCAAAGAGGTAGATGAAAGTATATTGAAAAAGAATTATGTGTAAAAGAGGCACACAGAAAGCATATTCATACATTGATTTTCCATTTCAATAATGTGTTACAAGATAAATGTGAATATGAACTAAAGTGTGGAGGATAACACTATAAAGATGTCATTAATCTCACAACTTAGACCTAATTTTCTCCCAAGCAACAGACTCTAAGAAAAAACTTCTACATGTGATTAGAAATCCTCATGTACATACCATACTGTTGCCATTGAAGTTTAATTTCAATGCAAATGTATATAAATAGTTGCAAGGTTCTGTACTAGAATGTTTATTCATAGTGATTTTCCATTTCAACAGTGAGTTACAAGATAAATGTGAATATGAACTAACGTGAGGAGGGTAATACTATAAAGATGTCATTAGTCTCCCACATTTAACACAACTTTGACTTGATTTTCTCCCAATAAAGAGATTCTTAGAAACAAATCTCTACATGAGTTTAGACATCCTCATGGACATACCATACTCTTGCCATTGAAATGTAATTTCTATGCAAATGTATATAAATAGTTGCAAGGGTCTATGAATATTTCATTAAAGTGGCTCTGAAACAGCCTATTTGTGTGGGTGCTATTCCCTGGTTAGATAAGTTGACAGATTTAGTTAGCAAGTGGACTCATTCAGTTAGATCCAGTTAGTTTCTGGTTCAAGTTACCCAATTGCCTATAAATACCAGAGGAGGAGATCATTCGCATTTTCAAAATCCACGAGCAAGAGAGAGCAGCAGAGCACAGACAGCCATGGAGCACAGAGGTCAGCATACCAGCAAGCCAAGTCTGATGGAGAAGAAGAATGTTGGCAAAAGCACCAAGAGGTAGACAAAATCATAAGATTCCAAAAAGATTCCCTCTGTATGTCTGTCTAAATATCTGCTTTCTAGGCATTAATTTTTCTTACCTCTAGAAATATGGATCAAAAGCATGTACAGGTCGATGCCTCGCATCGACTTTAAGGTGTAAGTCGATGCCAGGCATCGACTTAGGATTGCAAGTCGATGCCAGGCATCGACTTGTCGGTGCAAGTCGATGCCAGGCATCGACTTGCAACCCCAAGTCGATGCCTGGCATCGACTTGCAGGTGCAAGTCGATGCCAGGCATCGACTTGCAGCCCCAAGTCGATGCCTGGCATCGACTTGCAGGTGCAAGTCGATGCCAGGCATCGACTTGTCGGTGCAAGTCGATGCCTGGCATCGACTTGCAGCCCCAAGTCGATGCCAGGCATCGACTTGGGCCCTAAAAACGATGCCAAGCATCGACTTGCCGGCATCAACATTCACTGAAAAGTCGATGCCAGGCATCGACTTTTGGGTGCAAAATCGATGCTTGGCATCGGCTTTTGGGCCCAAGTCGATGCTTGGCATCGACTTTTGTGCCCAAGTCGATGCCAGGCATCGACTTTGTGTGCAAGTCGATGCCAGGCATCGACTTGAGGGTAAAAGTCGATGCCAGGCATCGACTTGGCCCAAAAGTCGATGCCAAGCATCGACTTGGGCCCAAAAGTGGATGCCAAGCATCGACTCTTGCACCCCCAACTCGATGCCTGGCATCGACTTTCACCCTCAAGTCGATGCCTGGCATCGACTTGCACACAAAGTCGATGCCTGGCATCGACATTCACTTAAACATCGATGCCTGGCATTGACCTGAAGCTCAAAATCCATGCCTTGCATGGACTTGGGCCTTTGAAGCCACATTTACGTTTGATCTGATATTTCCAATTGCTTTCAGGGATGCGGAGTACAAGGATGAAAGGCCCATCAAGAAGCTCAGAGTCACCATGGGCTCTGCTGACCAGCAACGTGACAAAGGCAGTGGTCACCAAGCAAAGCCAAAGAAAATTATTGCACCATTATCCTCTGAGAAGGCCAGCAACCCACTAGGAATATCCTCAGGTGGACAGAGTAGCATAAAAATTCCTGAGGAGGATCCAAATATGAGGGAAAGGTCTAGGGAGACGGAGGTCATGAGGACAGATCGTCCACTTCGGGACATGACAAATCTCGAATGGTGCCTTCAGTACGTTGAAGAGAAGAATGCAGTCCTCCTTGTGTTCGCAGGGGCCTATGGCAGAGGAAAGATCACGACAACACAAGGTTTTCAGTATGGACTTGTCTACAAATTGGATTATGAAGATGAAGATTCTGACAACCTGCTTTTCTTGGTGGAGACATCGAAAGGATTAAGAAATGTCATATGCAAGATGGATTTCTTGTGCCCAGAGTGCTGTGTTCCAGAAGAGCTAGCTCAGATATGCAGAGACTCAGTGAATTTCATCAAGGACATGATGCCATGGATACAGGGCAACATCATGCCAACACAGCACAAGAAGACGACCCCTGTAAAGGCAAGGGATAAGCAGAGTGTGCAGAAAAAGCCCCAAAAGAAAAAGAAGATAATTGCAGAAGAGAACTTTTCTGACTCAAGCTCTAGCTCTGGCGACATAATTGTTGCACCTGGTGGAGAGCTTGCATCTGGTGTGCTTGGCACTGAGTAGAATAAGATGAGGGAGGACATAGCTAGAAGAAAAGTTGTGAAGAAGGGGCAGTTGTTCCACCTGCCTATTAATATTATCCACAGGCCACCAGTGGATCCAGTCACAGGGAGGAGGCCCCTTGAGATCAGGGAGCCACATAATTTGCATGTCCAAAATCTTAAGAAGAAAATGAAAATAAATCCTCATGCTACTGTTGTGCCATTCCTTGTCATGGTGGATCCTCATGAGTGCAGCTGTGTGGAGGATTTCAATGAGGGCTTGTTTGAGGAGTACACGTATTATGTGATTGGAGGTTCACACTCTGCAGAGGCTCGTAGACAGTTAGTGAAGGAGCACCCTACTACATTTTTCTTTAGGTATGCAGAGTGTAAGATATATGCTGGTCTTACAACTGAGGAAGCCAAGCTTCTTGCTTGGGATCACAACAATGACAATGACTACAGGCAGAAAATGTCCTCCATAGAGAGAATTCGGTTCTTCCACCATGAATACGAAGATTGTCTTGTGAAGGAAGCTGGGAGAATACATCCCAATCTACGAAAGCAATGCCTTATTGAGGTTGGAATTGCATTGGATGAGAATAGAAAGTCAGATGCTTTGAGGAAATATGATCCATGGTTTCAACTGGCATTCAGATCAGGTGAGATCTGGGATCTTGAGGATAGAATCTTCACAATGTGGGAGCACAAGGAGGTCAAGGGCCAGAAGCAACGAAAGTCGAGGCCAGACCCACAAATTGATCTGAGGGGAAAGGGAAGGAAAGTTGACCTTTCAATTGAAGAGGCTCCTGAGGACATGAAGCTGACCCCATGGAGGGCCCTTCAAGGAATCAAGGATGATACATTGATCATATCAACTTTGTCAAGGGTAATCTCGAAGGAGTTAAGCCTCGAGGAGATGGTGACTGAGCTCAATAAGTATGTATGTTATTCTCAGATCCTTTTTCCCTCCTCCCATGCTTCTTGTCTAACCTAGTCGCTTTTATATTTATGTGTCTGTAGTCATAAAGTGTACATGAAGATTCAGGAGGTGATGATGAAGAGGCTGGGTTGCTTTTCTTGGACAGAGGTCCAAGCAGACTATCCAACCACATCATCCTACAAAGCCTTATCAGAATATTTCATCCTGTTTCGTGATTGGGTAGATTCTCTTTTCAGAATATTTCATACTTAACAATTTGATGCATTGCATGGCATCAACATGGGGGCAAAAGTCGATGCCTGGCATCGACTTGGGGGCATAAGTCGATGCCTGGCATCGACTTGCAGCATAAGTCGATGCCTGGCATCGACTTGGGGGCATAAGTCGATGCCTGGCATCGACTTGCAGCATAAGTCGATGCCTGGCATCGACCTGCAACAAAAGTCGATGCCTGGCATCGACCTCGTGGCAAAAGTCGATGCCAGGCATCTACCCCAACAAGAAATCGATGCCATACATCCGTTCTTTATGTTCTGTTTGCTGTACTGAAGAGCTCTTCTAATTGTTTTTCCAATTTGTTCTGCAGAAACCAAGGAAAAGTAAGTCTACAGAGGTACTAGATGATTGCCCCCCTGCATTCCTTGCTCACATTCAAAGAGCAAGGCATGAGAAATCTAGACTGAAAGCGAAGGAGATGGATTTTGATGATGAACCCGATCTTAAATGTTTCTCCAATCCCCTAGACCCCCTTAGGCCTGTATATTACAATGTGTTCTGTAGTGATGTAAATAATATTTGTTCTGTTGTGCCTAGAAAACATTTCTCCCTTCTCATAGCGGACATACCCTATGGATTTAGGATGTTAGGATCAGTTAATGATGATGAACCCTTCAAACACCCTCAGATTCGGAAGATGGTCACTGATTTTGCAGAGTTGACTATGTCTCCTCTTTGGAGGATAGTAATTTTCCATAGCAGAGACCAGTCTTTCTCTGTTTCAACTGCTCTGAAGGCAAGATGTCATGCTGTGGAGTGCCTCACTTGGTAAGTAATCTTCTTTCTATCTCCATGGCTTTAATGATGCCCTATGTGACTCATAGTTCTTTTTTGCAGGGTGAAGACAAACGTAAATCACACTCCTTTGCATCGATTTGTGAGTGCCACTGAATGCATTACAGTGGGCTATTATGATGAAGTAAGCAAAAGGAGAGTCAGGGAGCATTGCAATGAGAATGGGATCTCAAATGTGCTCATGTTCCCAGCCGTTACCAAAAAACTTCGTCATGTAGCTGGGGACATGACATTGGTTAACCCTTATCAGAAGCCACAAAAACTCATAATGAGATTGCTTCAGCTATTTTCCAATAATGATGACTGGGTCCTAGACCTTTTTTCGGGCACAGGTAATTTCAATTTTCACAATTTTCATTAGTCATTGTTGATTGAAGCCTCTAAGAGGTTTTCTGTTGTTTCAGGAACGACTCTGGCTTGCTCCTTAAAGATGTTCAGGCACTGCATAGCTGTGGAGAAGGATGATGCTCAAGTGAGCTTCATTAGAATGAGAATCAATGGGCTGAATGAATGCCGAGATGAAGACCAAGAGGTTGGAAGGAAGCACATTGCAGATACGGAGAGATTCCAAGTAGCTTCAAGGGAGCCTGTTCCCCCACTTGCAGATGAACCTGGGGACATGGCTGACCTTGAAGAGCCAATCTTGGAGCAAGAGAGGCAAGATAGGTGTTCTAATGTGCCAGAGGATACCAATACCCTTGAGCCTGAGGAAAGCTATGATCAGCTTCTATTGTAGATTCACATAACTCTTGTAAAACACATGAAATGTAAAAGATCATTTTAATGGAAATATAATTTGGAGTTCTGCTTCCACTTGGTGTTCAACTTGATTTATCTTGAGCATTTCTCTGATCATGTGTGAATGTTTCTTAGTATAATTTTGTTGAATATTATCTTCTCTTGGGAATGCTTTTGTGAAGTGTATTTCATATTCTGTTAATATGGCCAGGCATTCAATGGGGATCTTAACCATACAAAGGGGATGATCTTAATTGCCTTGTTAAAATGCTCTGATTTTTACAACACATGTACTCTAATTTTCGAGTACCTCTTAATTAGCTATCTTCTGTGCTTGTTGAGGTTATAATGTAATGAAGGAGCTTCGCGAATTCTTACATGTACCTTTTCAACTCTAATCTATTGTCCAAGATCATGATGTGGGATTCTTGGTCATGCTCAACAACTAGTTTTCATGGCAGCAAGAATTTTAGTATATCTATCTTGACTACTTGGGATATGAGATCAAGCTTCTAAAGACAATATTTACAAGCAAGACTCGTGATGCTTTCTAGATATTGTAAAATGCCCACTTTTTTGCTTCATATAATGGTATTTAGGTAAAAAGAAAACAAGAACATGTCTTTGTTCTCCTTTGTTGTGACTCAGTGTTAATGGCATATAGTTCACCAGTGCACTATTGTGTTTGCTTCTTCAACCTAAAACTTGAATGTGATATGCTTCTCATTTATAAGCACTCTTGCTATTTGGGCAATGATTCAACTCCTTTGTTTATTTGTTTTTTTTAATATAAAGGAAGTTCGACAATAGCCTACTCTCCCGGGCTTGAATTAAATTAAGAAACAAAGGTACAATAGAAGGGGACTAGTGCCCACGGTACCCCCCAAATCCCACAAAGCAAGGGAAGCTTCATTGAATCCTAGGTTGCATTACAGAGAAGGTTAATCACCCTCTCATCGCCCTCATGCGGGGCCCACTTGGGTTTGAGCTTGTTGTTGATCAAAAGGAGGACTTGATGGTGCCTGAAGGGGGGGGATTTCTTACTGTTAACAATCCTTTTGCCAAGGAGGAATAGTGATTTCCCAATCGACCACTCCCTGGGGGGATCGCCGAAGTTGAGAGCACACCTCTCCCGCCAAATTTTCCACAGGACTTCTCCTCTGATAGCGTTCCAGAGTGTCGCAGAGCAGCCGATCGCTTCTCCCAAAAGGAAGTGATTCAACACTTGAAGTAACACGAAGAGCTTCCTAGGGAACGGGCTCAAGAGATTTTTGTTACTAAATGTATACTAGGATTCGTTTCCAATTTAAGTTATCCCACTCAGAATGATTGGTTGATTGTGAGAACCAATGCCTCCAAGACATGCTATTGACTTCCTTGATTATACATGCATAGAGGTACCACTATTCACTTGATACTTAAATTATCCCTAAAGCTGCAGAGTTTAGACTTGAGCTTCAAGCCAAATTTTGAAGGAGATACTAGGTTTATAACACACCAAAAATTACAAGACGTTGATACAATATGCATATGGAAGTCTTCTCAAGAGTTACAGGTTAGTAGAGCCTTTATATACAAAAGAGAGTATGAGCTATGACTACTTAAGTTATGAAGAAAATACCCAAGAAAGTGAAGAAAATACCCAAGAAAGTGGGGGGCCTACTTACCGAGTTGGGTATAGCTTATTTCAAATATAAACTTTGATTGCACATAGATATCTCCTATTCAAAGTACATGATATGTTAATATGTCTTGAAAAGGCTTTCTAAATGATAGGATGCTCCCTTCCCAAAGATTAGGGTTCATGACACCTAAT
Source organism: Ceratopteris richardii (assembly GCA_020310875.1). Lineage (NCBI taxonomy): Eukaryota > Viridiplantae > Streptophyta > Polypodiopsida > Polypodiales > Pteridaceae > Ceratopteris > Ceratopteris richardii. The sequence goes on from CM035420.1 coordinate 10,561,063, forward strand.
TATAGGAGGTGATTGATTTAGAGTAACGAGGGGAACTCAAATTCAAGTTTGAATGCACAAATGCTTGTGCTTGGCTTCTTGTTTGGTAATGATCCAAGTGTCATTAATTTAAATGTTTCATATGCTCCTAAGGTTGGAGGTTCATTTTCACCACTCCCCTCAAGCTTCAACGTGCAAGTCGTCATCCTATCTCCATCATTCCAATTCCTCGTTTGAGCTTTGTTAGCTTGGTTCAACCCAATTCTTTGGTGAACATGTGAATACACTAATCGTCGATAATTGGTTGAGCTTATATCTCCTAATCCAATCATTTTTGTCTGAGGTACTGGTATGTAAGTCTCTATGCTTGCTCCTAGCATGGAGCATAGGAGTGGCAAGTAGGTACAAACAACTCATGTTATCACACATGATAGGGAATTGATTGACCATAAATTTAGTTCATTTATAAGCTTCTTGAGAAACATGATCTCACATGTAACTTGTGCTAATTCTCTGTATTTAGCTTTTGTAGAAGATACCGCAATTGTAGGTTGCCTCTTTGACATCCATGAAATGATCTTGATCCCTAGCATAATTGCATATCCACGTGCACTCCTTCTATCTTCTTTAGAACTAGCCCAGTCAACATTTGTATATGATTTTAGCTGCAAAATCATATTCAAAAAGCATAGAAAAGACCTTCATTAAAGTGCCCTTGAAATATCTCAATACTATCTTAGGTATAAGAAAATATGGAACTCTAGGTATCTACATGACTTTAGGCAATTCACCAAATGTATATGTGAGTTTATGCCTTGTAATATTGGAAAACTCAAAGGGGCCAGTGTAGACCTATGTAAGAGTTCCAAATGTGAAGATCATAAAGAATTTTACGGTAGAAAATCATGTGCATGGGAATAGAAAATGGAATGTGGCTATGCACGGCCTTGTAAGTGGTCCTAATCCCATGCATAATCTAAGTGCATGGGAAGAAAGGAAACATTTTATGAATAATATTGTGCTTTTCTCACAGATACATTCCATCTAGAATTAAAATTTATCCCCACCCACTCTCATGTGCAGTTGTTTGTGTAGGTTCTTTTTCCAATGATGCATTGTGTTGTATACATGGCCATGAATGGTGGCCCTACTATGCTCTCATGCAATCAGATCACAATGAGTGCAATCATGGAAGAAAAATACATGGTTTCCCACGAAGCGGATTTTTGTTCATTGGATATCAATTTTCATGATTTTGCTTATATAAGCATATGAATATGGACATCGTTTTTCCTTCTACTGGTGCAAAGAAATATGCATCTAGGGGTAGAACACATCTGCAATATAAAATCGTAATTCCGATGTATAATAGGAAACACATGGTGTAAAACTAAATAAAATAAATTGGTTTGTATTTTAGAATTTGTAATAACAAAAAGCTTTTTGATAGTTCATTACTTTATTCAATCTCCTAGAAGTTCATCATTTGTGTGAAAACAACATTCAACTTGAAATAAATACTCATATTCACATCAAACTCAAAACAAATCAATTACTAGAACTCTTGAATTTCAACCTTTGCGATATTCATGAACCTATTTCAAAATCGTATACACACAATTAATCAAATCAATATCATCATGAAATAAAGAAAATATTAAACCTATGTTCCTAATCTAACTATGTTCCATGAGACTATAGTGAACAGGATAATTTACAAGGTTCTTGGGATGGCCAGATTTTTATAAAAAGAGTCCTTTGGTATTTTCCCTGCTTCTTAATCAGTTCTCCAAAGAAAGACATTACACAGTGCTATGCACAGTACGTGCATTCTACACAATGATCACTTCCCCAATTAACTGATTAATACACAATCAATTACTTAACATCGGCTCAATTAATGTAATCAATAAAATAGATAGGAAATAAAAGGATCATGACATAGTATAAGCCGAATTCGGTCTATGCTCTACGTGTTAAAGATCAGCCAAAAGGCACCCAACACTAGCTTCATGGCCTCATGTCGATAGCATGTCTGCACATTCCTGTCTCGGCTACATGCATCAACAATGTTTATTAAGGTTGAGAAGTTACAATCTTTTAGGTCTACCTTTTCGGGGAGACTATTCAACGTACATCATAATTGGAGTATTAAAAAAATATCCGGTGGTTTTAACACTATCACACTTGGAGGATGTGAAGCCAATTTACAATAATTATAAACAAAATCAATCTTCATCCATATCAACATCCGATGCCGGAAAGAATTAGCACTAAACGACAAATGAGCTTCAACAAAAGTCTGTTGAGTCTTTTTACTAATGGACTTCAATAGGCACTAGACCTCATCCGGATTGCGCGTAACCAAATCAGATTGAGTGGAAGTCAACGCCTAAGAGAAAATGGTGTGACTTGATGCATTTGCTAGTTGAAGACCAAAGTTCTCCTGCAAATAGAAGTCCTACCACTATATATGTCTTCTGCGTTGATGTTCTGCTATAGCTTGTTGTTCCTCTTTGGTCTGCTAGAGGGTAGACATGTCCGATTGGGTTTGGAGTGCTTGTCATTTCTCAATAGTAGATTGTGACGTACTAATTGAGGGTCCGGAGTTATTCTTCCTGTTGTGCCAATTGAAAGGAGAATGGCTCATCGGTTTTGCACAAAGCAGAGGTGGTCTACTGTAGCAACATGTGTTCTTCAACTTCACTTTTAAGTTGGTACTTCAGCTTGTTAATCGCTACATCTTTCACCATAATCTCCTTCTGTAGATCCTTGATCTTCTGCAAATGGTGCTGGTTGGCTTGCTCTAGATTGGTAGCTTGCTTCTTGTACATGTGGACTTCATGATGAGCTCCTTCTACAAAAGTTTTGAAATACTATGTTTGATGTTACTTTCTCTAGAGAGTATCGATCAACCGCACGACTTCAAAGTGTTGCTAGTGCAAAAATTCCTACAATAGGTGTTGGCGATGAGACTAAAGCCACCGGTCTTATGAATGAAGGTTAGCATAGGAGCGGGTGACTTGCCCAAACTCATGTGCAACAAGGGATTGAAGATGGAGGAGGTAAGCACTTAATCAAATTAATTCATGTCAGCCCCCTTGTTTGTTCACACCGAAGTGCCAAAAGCATTCATGGGGTGCAGGTGGAGAACCAAGTTCAGGGAAAAACGGATCCTCCTCCTTAGCAAGTTTAAATGGTTCCAAGGAGATGCCAGGGGTAATGGCGTGGATGAGCCTGATTGGGACACTGGGGGTGAGTAGGAGGGAGAGGACGTTGAGGGACTAGAGTGAGCAGAGGTCTCAACATGGATAAGTGGCAAGGAGAGAGGTAAATGGGAGGAGGCAAAATACTGGATTCCGCTTCCGTGCACTCTAGGGCATTGTCATCTCGACATGTAGTTGAATGGGAGGGACAAGCCGTGAAGTATTCTCACGAGAGGGAGATGGAGAATGAGGTAGAGAGGGAGGGGGGAGTCCGCATTAGATGCACTAGAGGAAGAGGAAATAATGATCTTGCAATGGCATGTGTGATGTAGGAGCACATTGATACTTTCATCTTTGTCTTCTTCATTGCTTAACGGGATGGGTTGTTGAGTAAAAGATAATAGTACCAAAACAACTCCTGCGATGATGGGAAATTCACCACGCGATAAGATAGAAAGTTGGAAGGGGAACCTCATTTTTTTATGGTTTCGAGCTTCAAACTACTGCACTATGGTTTGTCATTCTCGATGGATGTGGTTAAACAAAATTAATGACCAATTAACTGGTTGGTTGATGGCCATGACAATGAGGGGGTAAAATTGGCATGAGATGTCGTAGGGGTAGTGCTACAGGTTAAGGGCTAGGACCAAAAAATGGAGAATAAATCATTCGGGTCTGCCATAGCTAATGGCATACTCATTCGAGTTATGCTAGGGGAAAAGTTGCTCGATAGTAGCATGGGAAAATGTAGGGACATTGGTAACCCTTTGGTGGGAAGGAAGAACCACTATCCAACTTTCACCTTGATGGTGCTAAGCTCCTAGCCATTCAAAAGAATAGCCCGATGAGCTGGGCTGGTGGGTTCTATAAAAGTGCTACAAATAATACTCTCCATAGTAGGATCGATTAACATAGCATCCCATTGCAGGAGATAGAACTTGCCAAGCTGGTGACACTACAAAAAAGCTTGCATGTTGTCTGTCACGAAGGCAATGACAGGTTTAAAAGGCACTAAAATGTCGATGGTGCTAGATAGGTAGTCCGCTAAACATAGAGCACAATAGAGACAAATAGAAGCAACAATGACAAAGTGACAAATGTCAGAGAGGTTGATATAAGGTTTAAAACAAATAGAAGGCACCATGGCGTCATTGCTCAGATGGAGAAATAAAATGATGATGTCAGGGTGGTCCGTCATAATTGCCATGCAAATCATGTAGACAAGGGTGTTGATGCAATGATTAATGATGCGAGAGTCAGGCGGAAAGGATGCAACTTGGAACCATTAATCAAATTCTGAATTTTCTCTCCAGTCAATGTCTCCAATTGAAAAGTTGTCAAATGGAGGCCAGCTTTTATTTTGACCAAGAAAAGATTAGCTTCATCACGCAGATGGCAAGTCACTAACTAGTCTTTTGGCACATAAAAGTATCGAGCTATAGAACTGTTGGGGTGGTCCATCATACTTGCCATGGAAATCATGTATACAAGGGTGTTGATGCGATGATTAATGATGGTAATGTCATGGTCAAAGGAAACCATCATGAACCTTAGATTCCATGTGAATCCTGTATCTCATGATTGGTTCAGAATTAGGAAAAACCAATGCTCCATTGCGTCTAGAATGTGCTTAAACCCTAAGATCCAGTGTCAACTTGCCTCATTTAGATATTCAAAATGCATTTTTTGAATTGATGACATCATCGATGACATCATCAATTCGTAATCACCTTTCATGAACCACACTTTAAAACCTATATAGGGAGGATTTTTCCACATTCATAATCAGTCCTGCCAATACCAGTCTTGGGAGCTCAAGGAGTCGTGACCGCCAAGTAAGTACTCTCCAAGTTCGAGTTCCTGTTCTTGTCTTGTTCCTTGTTCCAGTCCTGTCTAGTCTTGTATCGTGGACATCTTGTCTTGTCCTCTTCTAATCTCATAGTACGAGATCTTGTCGAGTTATTTCTTGTATCTAGTTCATCTCTTGGAAGAGAGTTCTTGTAATCTAGAGATCTTGTTTCATACTTACGATCCCCGTGTCATGGAGATTCTTTCTCCACAATCACATTGTCATGACTGACCATTTTTTCCATATGGAAAAAAGGGGACATGTTTGGAGGTGGCCACGAAAAAAAGAAAAGGCTTTATTTTTCTGCTACCATTTTTGCTCTCGGCTGGACAGTTGGAGAGGTGCAGTTTTTAGCATTTTTGGAGGGAAGAAGGACACGCGTTCAAGGTGGTAGAAGGGGCATGTAGAAGGGGGCAATTTATCAAAAAGGAAAAGAGGCGCAGCTTATCGGGGTCTTTTCTTTGTCTTTTTCTTTGAGGGGGAGATCTCAGAGAGGAGTAAAAGGGGGCACAGACATTTGACAAAGGGAGGTCTCTCTCTCTCTCTAAAGGCCGACAGATATCTACTGCATGAAGGTCATCGACTATTGGATCGGACAAATGCTTATATCTAGTGGAGCTATATATTATCTATCGAAGGAGGAGGAGGAGGTGCACATGAATTTCAATCTGACAAAGCTCTCTAGAGGATTAGGAGGCATAGATAATCAGAGGGAGGCTGATAGATGATTGGACTCATATGAAGAACATAGCAGGAGGTGCAGATAATTAGAGGGAGAGAACACCAGATGATTCAGCTATTCGCATGTACTGAATATGGCAAAAGCACAGATTCACTCTGATCTATAGAAAGAAATTTCTCATGAAGGCCGCGTATAAATTTGATAAGTATACATATAGAGGAATTATTGGAGATATTGGCTTTCTTCTTTGTTTTGCAGAGTTTGCACAGTTTCTGATGCATACAAAACGTTTTTTTTTTTACATTGCCTCATACTGCGCTAGTAGTTTTGTTACCTCTAATATATACTTTATTCTCTCAAGCGCCTACTGTCACTCATGATTCAACAAAATAGGAAAACATTCTATTGCTTATGGCTTTTCAGCAAGACATTACAAGTCCTGCGTACGATGCATATTCTGATCTCATGCATATGATATACGTTCCGCTTTTGATATGATATATTTTCCGATGTGTTACTAGAAACATGACCATACATGGTGACTTAATGAAGAATATAGGATGAAGATAGATTAAAATAGCTTTTTGCTTTACTCTCTTAGGAAATTTTCAAAAGCCTCAGGTCTCCCCATTTTCAGCAAGACATTACAAGTCCTGCGTACGATGCATATTCTGATCTCATGCATATGATATACGTTCCGCTTTTGATATGATATATTTTCCGATGTGTTACTAGAAACATGACCATACATGTGACTTAATGAAGAATATAGGATGAAGATAGATTAAAATAGCTTTTTGCTTTACTCTCTTCCATAAAGAGGAAATTTTCAAAAGCCTCAAGTCTCCCCATTTTCTGCTCATGATCATCACCATGCTGGTCACCCTCTGAAAGAGGCATGCGACACCAATGATTTGAGGGATGGCACACAAGAAAGAAAGAGAAAAACTCTGTCAATGCCCGACTAAGGGGATTTCGTCAATGTGCTGAAGATCCGAGAACATCAGGAGAATTTGGGGATCATGTGAACTTGATCTGATATCCACAGATGGCTGACGACCCCAACTTGCACAGCTATTTCAGTATGACAAATAAACTATCAGATACTTTAGGAATCTCACCCGTGAGACATTCTGGCGACGTGTTTTTTTAATGTTCAATTTAAGGTTAACTGTGCGAAGGCCCATGTTCTGACAATTTTCCATTCATGCATTTGATTTCAAGTATGCCATCATTGATTTGATGAAACAAATAACCTCAAACAATCTCTGCGCAAATAAATTTTCATTCATAACTCTACTTGTTAACATTTTTTTGTTGATGTATGTTTGCGCACTATCTGAAAAGATCCTTGCAGCTCGATCAATTCTATTATGATGAAGTCTAGTACGACGCAGGTGTGGAGTGTAATCAATTAAATGCGTTGGAAACAGCTGTGCAATTTCAATGTAATTATAATGTCTGAAATAGTTGTTATTCTTTTGCACCAAAAAGTGATTGAATTTTATATACTTTTCATTGGAAAGATTAAATTCGGAGTAAGTTCTATTATCGGCAATGGTTTCTTTTGTATGATTTCCTTTCGTATAATGAATGTGCAAATTGGAGACGTTATCATACGATGTTTGAGAACATTCTGTAATATTAATTGCCAAGATTTTCTGAATGAACAATTTTGTTTTAAGTCTAATGTTGTTCGCAGAATTTAAAGTATGCACAGTAATTGAAGAATCAAACTTTATTCATATCTGACAAACAAAATTCATTGACGCATATAAAAACAAATCTTAGAGATGAGAAGGCAAACTTAGTATCTTAGGATAGATGCTTGAGATCGTAAAGTTATATATAATTAAACTGACGATTGCATAGAAGTTAATTAGTCATAGAAGTCTGTTAATTGCAATTATTTAGAATAACAGTGACAATGAAAATGTTTTGAAAGATTGTTTTGAAAGATTGTTGATTGTGATGACTGCGCAGAAATTCCTTTAAGATAGTAAATAAATAAATACTTGATGGTAATAAGAATGGCTGCTTTTTTATAAGAGTTTATATGTTACATCAACAAAAATATTGCGTTTATGGATATGATAATATCGTGTAGACATCTCTATTCTAGGATTTGAATAAGCCAATGTCAACCAACATCATCTACCCCTATGTGCAAAAGAATTGTAAATTGCAATAAAAAAAACTACGATTTATGCTTAACAGCCAACATTCAATCATGAAATGTTCATGTTGAAGTAACGAAAAGATGGATATGTATATTGCCAAACTCAGAGAGAGTGAGAGTGTGAGAAAGTAAGAATGAATGGAAGAGAGAGAAAGCAGAGAATGTGATGATAATGAAGGGATTTCATTTTAAGGTACACGACTAGAGACAATGTAGGTAATATAAGTCAGAAGCTAGGCATTACGAAACAATATGATGCCTTGAGATTATGAAAGCCAAGTGAGCCTATGATTACAAGTTTGAGTTTGATTTTCTTGGCACCCTGTGTGCACCTCCAAGCATGCAAGAACCTAACCACATGAGTGAACTCGACGTGAAACGCATGGGGTAATTCATCTTTATTTTGAGCCAACTTTGAAGGATACCTTGAGATGACCTTTAGTTGATTGTTAGAGTGAGTGACTTGAGGTTGAGAGTTTGAGTATTGAATTAGATTGAGACTTTGAGTTTTGAATCAAGATTTGACCTTGATGGAGGCCTTAGGCTTAGATCCGAGAACCTTAAGCACCTTGCTTCAAGTGTTGAATAAATTGTGTTAAACCTAGCATTTATGCTCTTCAAGAGCAATCCCATACATGGAGTGAATTTAAGAATCTGCTTAGAGAAGAGTATAATTTAGAGGACTTAGTCATTCCCACACGACATGCATTTAGAGAGTGAGTGGCTACTCCCAATAAAGGCCTTGAGGTGACTGAGCTATCTCGAGAATTTGAAGAGCGATTTGGCCAATTGAGTGTTAATGATCAAGATGCTTTGGAATATGAGAAGGTAGAGCTCTTCATTAAGAGTGTAGACCCTGATATGGCCTTAGAGCTAGGTGACATGTTAGAAGACTTGACTGAGCCATTGGGATTGACTAGAGAATAGAGTATAGTGAAAAAGGCCGTATCCATGCTCTTGAGATGCAAGAGATGGAGGTCATATGTAGTGCAAGATAGAATTGAGGATACTCATACTTTACCAAATTCCTACTCCAAGACCTCTAGTTTATATGAATGAGATTGTGAAGTGAAAAAATGAACATGGAGTTAATCTTATATTCTTAAATGAAACAAATGACTTTAGAGAAGATCCAAGAAAAAAGAGATGAGGATGAGAAGGCAAGAGAGGATTTGAGTGAGAGGTTGTGTGAAGAAACCATTTCCATTTCTAGATATGAAGAGATTGGTGAAGGTGAGACTAGTGAAGACGATGAAAAATTAGAAAGCGAGTTTGATGATATGGTTTTGGTGTGCATGTATCAAATTGATAGAGACGATGAAAAAGTGCAAGATGTGGAGTTGATTGAAGAGCAAGAGGATGTTTGGGTAGAAGATTCAAGTGAGTCATATGATGATTCAATCATAAGTGATAACAAACACTTGAGTGAATTGAGTTTTGAAGTAGTTGGTGAAGTAGGTGTCAAGGCTTCCCGCGATGAGGAAGATGGGACGTTGGTTGCTAACTCTTCACGAGTTGAGGATATTCTCACTAGAACTCCTCAGGAAGTAGGAGGGGGTGAGAGAGATGAGGTTGATCTCAAGGAGAATGAAAATCTTGATGAATTTGCTCCCAAGCATAATCTTTTGCATGATGAAGAATTGAATGTATGTGAACAAGTGTGTAGTGATGATGAGTATGATGAATGCTTGAGTTTGATTCATTGTGGAGAGCTATTTTCAATGGGAATGCATGAAAATCTTATAGCTCAAGCTGATTTTGTTGATTTGATGTATGCCAGTTTGGGTTTGCATGATTTTGAGTGTGAAGAGTTAGAGGAATTGAATGAATCTTCACAAAGTGAATGCATGTTGAATGAAAATTTGAATTTAATCCAATTCAAATAGATGCACCTAGTGTGCAAATGAATGAAATTTTTTTAAATAATGTTGTTGATTATGATAGTCCTGATATCTTTTATGAGTTTCTCAATATAGGTGCTGATTTAGAGCCGGTTGAAGATTTTGAGTTTCAGTGGATCATAGGAAAGGCAACAACTTTTGAGTTGCTAATTCATGTGCTATTGAAGATGGATTTTCGTGAAGTCCTTTCATGGATTGCACATGTACATAAGGTTATTTTAATCTAATGTTTTCTATCTTTCATTTAGTTTTAATGAGTGTAGGAAACAATCAAGCAAAGACAATGGAGATGACAAACAAAGTGTGAAGTTGTGAAAAGTCTTTTTGAATAGCTATCATGTTTTAAACATGATCGTTTTTGCACCATTTTTGAGTTGCATTGCATATAAAGTGTGCATATTTTTAGTTGAGAAGAGCACATGTTTTAATTCCCGTAGGTGCACAATCATTTGCACATGAGAGATATTTGTAAATATTATAAATGAAAGCATGTTGAAGCTTGAGTGAAAGTAAGAGGAGTTGAGTGAGGGCAAGAGTGATTGCATTTAAAAGTGGAGTTATGAGTGGAGAGGTTCTTTGAGTAGAAATCCTGAAAATTTCTTCCTCATTTGCACCATCATTGAAAATGATTGCACCTAGAGTACTCATGTTTGAAAATGTAAGTGCACATGTGATTTTAAACCCATAGGTGCACATCCAACTGCACATTTAATGACTTGTAAGTACATGAAGAAAGTTTGAGTTTTGGAATAGGTAAAAAAGCCTTGTCATCAAAAGCCACACATCCCTATGATTGCATCATTATGTTTTTGATGCACTTAAAATTATGCATGAATAGAGCCCACTACACGGTTGTGCATAGGCACAAGTTATTTTGTATACCCATGCACTTGATTTTCATCATCCTACTTGACTTGTAGATGCAGATATGGAGCTTGGTGGTGGTGTGTCTAGAGGCCACACAGGTTTTGAGGGGGTGGATGTCATGCAGATTCTTTCTCCACGATCGAATTGTCATCACTGACCATTTTTTTTTCATATGGAAAAAGGGGACATGGTTGGAGGTGACCACGAAAAAAAGAAAAGGATTTATTTTTCTTCTCCATTTTTTGCTCTCGGCTGGACACGTGGAGAGGTGCATTTTTTAGCATTTTTGGAGGGAAGAAGGACACAGGTTCAAGGCAGTAGAAGGGGCATGCAGAAGGGGGTAATTTATCAAAAAGGAAAAGAGGTGCAGCTTATCGGGGTCTTTTCTTTGTTTTTTTCTTTGAGGGGGAGATCACAGAGAGGAGTAAAATGGGGGTGGAAACATTTGATGAAGGGAGGTCTCTCTCTCTCAAGGCCGACAGATATCTACTACATGAAGGTCATCGACTGCTGGATCAGACAAACGCTTATATCTGGCGGAGCTATATATTATCTATTGAAGGAGGAGGAGGAGGTGCCCATGAATTTCAATCTGATGAAGCTCTCTAGAGGATTAGGAGGCATAGATAATCAGAGGGAGGCAGACACATGATTGGACTCATACGAAGAACATAGCAAGAGGTGTAGATAATTAGAGGGAGAGAACACCATATGATTCGGCTATTCGCATGTGTTGATATGGCGAAAGCACTGATTCGGTGTGATCTATAGGAAGAAATTTCTCATGGCGGCCGTGCATAAATTTGATAAGTATACATATGGAGGATATATTGAAGATATTCACTTTGTTCTTCGTTTCACAGAGTTTGCATAGTCTTTGATGCATACAAAACATTTTGTTTTACATTGCCTCATACTGCGCTAGTAGTTTTCTTACCTCTAATATATACTTTATTCTCTCAAGCGCCTACTGTCACTCATGATTCAACACCTACTGTCACTCATGATTCAACAGCATAGGAAAACATTCTATTGATTATGGCTCTTCAGCATGACCATACATGTGATTGAATGAAGAATACAAGATGAAGATAGATTAAAATAGCTTTTTGCTTTACTCTCTTCCATAAAGAGGAAATTTTTGGATGCCTCAGGTCTCCCCATTTTCTGCTCATGATCATCACCATGATGGTCACCCTCTGAAAGAGGCATGTGACATCAATGATTTGAGGGATTGAAGACAAGAAAGAAAGAGGTAAACTCTATTTTTGCCCGATTGAGGGGATTTTGTCAACGTGTTGAAGATCCGAGAACATCAGGAGAATTTGGGGATCATCTGATCTTGATCTAATATCTGCACATTGTTGAAGACCCCAACTTGGACAGCTATATCAGTATGACAAATAAACTATCATATACTTTAGGAATCTGAACCGTGAGACATTCTGGTGAGGTGTTTATTTTATGTTCAATTTAAGGTTAATTGTACGAAAGCCCATGTTCTGACAGTCATCCATTCGTGCGTTTGATTTCAAGCATGCCATCATTGATTTGATGAAACAAATAACCTCAAACGATCTCTACGCAAATAAAGTTTCATTCATAACTCTACTTGTTAATGTTTTACTATTGATTTATGTTTGCGCACTGTCTGAAAAGATCCTTACTGCTGGATCAATTCTATTATGACGAAGTCTAGTACGATGCAGGTGTGGAGTGTAATTAATTAAATGTGTTGGAAATAGCTACGCAATTTCAATGTAATTATGATGTTTGAAATAATCGCTATTCGTTTGCACCAAAAGTGACTGAAGGTTATATACTTTTCATTGGAAAGATTAAATTCGTAGTAATTTCTATTCCTATCGGCAATGGTTTCTTTTGTATGATTTCCATTCGTATAATGAATGTGCAAATTGAAGACATTATCATATGATGTTTGAGAACATTTTGTGATATTAATTGCCAAGATTTTTTGAGTGAACAATTTTGTTTTAAGTCTGATGTTCTCCGCAGAATTTAAAGTATGCGCAGTAATTGAAGAATCAAACTCTATTTATATCTGACAAACAAAATTCATTGATGCATATAAAAACAAATCTTAGAGATGAGAAGGAAAACTCGGTATTTTACGAGAGATGCTTGAGATCATAAAGTTATATATAGCTAAACTCACGACTCCACGGAAGTTAATTACTCATAGAAGTCTGTTGATTGCAATTATTTAGAATAACAGTGACAATGAAAATGTTTTGAAAGATTGTTGATTGCGATGATGGCACGGAAATTCCTTTAAGATAGTAAATAAATAAATACTTGATGGTAATAAGAATGGATGCTTTTTTATAAGAGTTTGTAGGTTACATCAACAACAATATTGCATTTATGGATATGATAATATCGTGTAGACATCTCTATTCTAGGATTTGAATAAGCCAACTTTAACCAAAGCCATCTACCCCTATGTGCAAAAGAATTGTAAATTGCAATAAAAGAAAACTATGATTAATGCGTAACTGCCAACATTCAATCATGAAATGTTCAGGATGAAGTCACGAAAAGATGGATATGTATATTGCAAGACACAGAGAGAGAGTGAGAGTGTGAGAAAGTAAGAATGAGTGGAAGAGAGAGAAATGGGAGAATTTGATGATGATGAAGTGATTGCATTTTAAGGTACACGAATAGAGACAATGTAGGTAATATAAGTCAGAAGCTAGACACAAGGAAACAATATGATGCCTTGAGATTATGGAAACCAAGTGAGCCTATCATTACAAGTGGAGTTCAATTTTCGTGGCACCCCGTGTGCACCCCTAAGCGCGCAAGAACCCGATCACACCGGGTTGTGGGATCTCTTGTCTCATCTCTAATCGAGTTGTTCATACCTATTGGTGCCGGGTTGTGGGACATCTTGTATCGGTCACGTATTCTTGTATCGTTTCCCCTTCGTGGGTGATCTTGTAAGTGTCGAACTTTTTTGGCATGCGGATCTTGGGTTCCCTCATGAAGGATGTACTAGGTCGTTGATCTACTTTCATACTCCCTTGATTTGTGTGAAGATTGTTGATTCATTCTTGTAATTCTTGGAGGAGTGCACCCACATGCACTCGATGTCCAATCTTGACTTGTGTTTTTTGATGAGTTAGGTCTTCGACTTGTTGTTGGAGACAATGAAGTGATGCTACAATCTGTTCATAAGCATTCTCCATGATGACTGGTCTTGGATAGAAGCTAGTCTTGCCGAAATGTCACGGGAGCACTAGATTGTGCTCTTTGACTAGAGTAGACAAGATTTCGGAAATACACTTGTGATTGCACAAAGTTCCAAGGATTCTGGCAACAAGTCAAATGGTACATACATATGCAGCCTGATAGATACCCTGATGATGCATCCAAGGTGGGTTTTATTGGAACCTTACTTTATCGTCAAGCATTATCATGGTTTGCCCCAATCTTGAAGAAGGATATGGATGTACTTCATGACTTTGAGGGGTTTCTTAGAGAGCTCATCGCCACATTTGGAGCTTCAGACATGAGTCGAGTGGCAGAAACAAAACTTTGAAAGCTACGTCAAGATAACCACCGTGCCTCTACCTATGCATCAAAATTTAGGTAGTTGATATGTGACCTCACTTGGCACGAAGTTTATTTCATAAGCCAATTTAGGTGGGGCTTAAGAAATGATGTGAAGGACCTTCTACTCACGATGCTAGAGGTTAAGACATTGAATGAATACATCAACCAAGCTATTTAATGTGATAACCACCTTTTTGAAAGGAAACAAGAAAAACAAGTAGAAGGAACACTTTTCCAATGGAAACCCTTCCAACCCACTCCTAGAGATTATTATATGCCCGAACCTATGGAGATAGATGTAACTAGGTTCCATCCTCTAACATCATAAGAGAAACAAAGAAGGAGGGATAACAAGTTATGCCTATATTGTGGAAACCCTGGACATATTGTAGTTAATTGTCCGAACAAGAGAACAAACTCCATAGTCGCAGCCACCCTTGTAGAGCACGGAAAGTGTATGTGCAGTCGGACCATGATATAAGAAAGTGTCTCATAATTCCACCTACACCCATAGAAACATGTCTTGCACCTATCAAGTTAATCATGCCCAAGAAGACCCTTTCCCTTATAGCCCTAGTAGATTCAAGAGCGTCCTCATGTTTCATTGATAAAGGATTCGTTAAGAAACATGAAAGTCTTGTACTTCTGAAGAACAAACCAGTAATAGCTGAAGTAGTAGATGGAGGACCTCTAGCATCTAGGAATATAACCATGAAAACCAGACCATTAAGATTACACCTTGGTGACCATGAATCATGTTGGAACATCAAGCTTACACTATGCTTGAGGTGGATTTGATCTACATCAAAGACTATCGCATCAAAAGAATATCCGTTGGAGAGTTCTTTTTCTTATGATCATTTATTGTATTTTTTTGAGAGTGTTTTGATGGTTCATTTACCGTTGTAAAAGCCTTGAGCTTTACACATGTAAAGGTAGAAAGATAGAGCCCAAATCCGACAAATTTATGGTGGTTGAAGTTGCATTCAATCATGCAATTAAATCACCTAAAAGTAGATCAAACTAGATCTTCACTTTTCCTAGATTATAGGAAAGTGAATTGATTCCCTCCAACAACCATTCCCACCTTCATTTGAATTCAAATTCCACTTGTAAAAGTCATGGAACACTCCTACAGTCTATAAAAAGACTTGAAATCACTTTTACATTACATGAAAGCAATATACATACACGTGACCATCATTGTCTTTCTCCTTCAATTCTCTTCATCATGTTCTTTGTCAATAGTAATCTTGGAGAGGCTGCTGCTCTCTCTCTCTCTCTCCAGAGCTCCAAATTGAGTGCAAGATGGCCCACTGGAAAGGTATTATTGTCTACTTTATTGTATGCCTATAAACTTTTCATAGCATTTGGTTTAGTACATTGGGAGAAATCTGAGTTTTTCTATCTCGGTGTCAATCTTTGCGTATTCTGAAAAATAAGAAGTACCACCGGTGAATGTCTCATTCTTTCCTATAGCATATTTTGCTTATTCCTTATAATTTTGTGCATTATATACACTCAACCCTATGTGTATCACTCCCATAAAAGGATTTGTTCTAATTGTAATCACGCTGGCCGCTATGGGCATTTGAAGTTCATTTTCTCTTCCATAGATAGTAAGTTTTTTGAGCTAGTTGAACCGCGAACCTATCTGTTTTGTATCGACGCATTCTCGTTGATGCTCCAAAGTACATAGTGTGTTTCTTTGCATTGATCGCATGCCTATAATGTCTATTTGAGTCTCCATAAGCTCAAGGGATGGTCTTTTAAAAGTTGGCTAGACCAAACTTCATGGCTTCGAAACACTTTTCCTACCATCTACAAGATTCTCCAAGTTCTTTCAGTGGTATCAGAGCTAGATCAAGATGGGTGACGGCTTTCCCTCAATGATCGAGAAGCTTGATCGACACAACTATGCGGCTTGGAAAATCAGGATGGAGGCCTATTTGCAAGGTAGAAATATTTATGGAATTGTAGCAGGTGATGAAGCTATGCCTATTCCAAGATCCAAAAGAGGACCTACACAAGAGGAGACAGATAAGCTTGGTGCGCAAGGGATGCTCAAGCAAGGTCGTACATACTAAACTCTATCTCTGACTTTCTATTACCATATATTAGAGGATGCAAGACATCGTAAGAGACTTGGGATGCCCTCAAGACTCTCTTTTGTGCTACTATCAAACCAAGAAAGAATAATCTTTGGAACGAGTTCAATCAAATGAAGAAGCCACCTAAACAAACTATCACAGAGCTTGTTACCAAGGCCAAGGAGGTTGCAGATTAGTTAGCATCCATTGGAGACCTGATTGAAGAAGAGGCTATCATGAGGCAAATTCTAAACGGAATTCGAAGTGATAAGCAATGTCAATCCTTCATGATGGCTTATGATCTCATCATGGATGTGTAATCTCCAGACTTCAACATCTTTCGTGAACAACTCTTGAATCAACAAGCCAACAATAGCATAACGGAAGGTAACTCTTATCGTGGTAATTCAACTAGTGCTCTATATGCAGATAAGAAGGATAAAAGGCAGAAAGGCAAGAAGAAGGAAGAAGATGAAGAAGAGACCTCCCAAGCCAACTTTGCAAGCAAGAACGAGTGGAAAGGGAAGAAGAAAGTACCAAAGCAAGAAAAATCCAAAGGTCAGAATGTTCAAACTTGTGCCATATGCGATAAGACCAACCACACCACTCAAAACTGCTGGTTCATTGGAAAGACTCAGAAAGGAAGTGGAAGAGGTGGATATGGCAGCAATAGAGGCAGAGGTGGACACACCTTCAACAATCACAGTAGAGGCTATATTAGAAGGGCCTACAAAAATTATTCAGAAGATCAACCACATGAAGACTCATTGATTCTTATGAATCTAAGCCACAAAGAAGGTAAAGAAGATGATTATTTGTTCTACATAGATTCAGGATGCTCGAATCATGTTGAAGGCAACATTGCTCTTCTATCTGATTTCGAAAGTCCATAGCATAGACATGAAGTGCAAACAGGGGATGACACAAAGCACAATATGGAGAAGATTGGTAATGTCAAAGCTTCCAATGGTAGGACAAACATTCTGAGTAAGGTTCTCTATGTACCCACTATCACTAAAAACCTAATAAGTGTAGGCCAAATAGTTGAAAAAGGCTTGCAAGTTAGGTTCACCCAACATGGAGCTTTTGTGGAGGATCCATGTCAAGGCTTTAAGAAGATAGCCCGAGGTGAGAAGCATGGTAGGCTCTTTACTTTTGAAGTACGAGAAACCAGGAACATAGCTCTATTCAACTTTGGGTCTCAAACCCTAAGTGAGCTTGAAGTGTGGCATAAGAGACTTGCTCATGTGAATGAAAGAACCTTGAAGGATATATGCAAGGATCAAAGTGTTCTAGGACTACCGAACATATCAAAGAAACACATAATCAATAGGTGTGATGCATGTGAGATTGGGAAGGCACAAAGACAACCATTCAACCACAAAGGCTACATCCACAACCACTTATTGGACTTAGTACATACAGATGTATGGCGACCAAGTGAAGAACATTCATTGGCAGGATCAAGGAATTATGTCTCATTTATTGATGACCATAGTAGATGGACTGTTCTATACTTTATCAAGAGTAAGAATGAAGTGCTTGATTGCTTCAAGAAGTATTTTGCACATGTGGAGAATCATACAGGTAGATTACTAAAGAAGCTCAGTTCTGATGGAGGGGGAGACTATTTGTCCAAAGAGTTTGATGAGTTCTTGCAAGAAAAAGGTATCAAAAGGGAAGTGACTACTAGGTACTCTCCTCAACTAAATGGAATTGCAGAGAGGAGAAATAAGACATTGGTTGGATCAGCCCGAACAATGCTTGAAGAGAAGAAGTTGCCACATTATCTATGGGTAGAAGATATTTCAACTATTGTGTACCTTGTCAATAGACTACCATCCAAATCACTTCAAGGTATGACTTCTTATGAAGCATTGCGTGGACGAAAACCTAGTGTTGTACATTGCAAGGTTTTGGTTGTTTAGCTTATGTTCATGTACCATCACAAATAAGAGGTAAGCTAGATGAAAGGGCAACAAAGGCAGTGTTTATTGGATATGATTCAACTCATATGGGTTAGAGGTTCTTCAATCCTTCAACCAAGCAATTCAGTACAAGTAGAGATGTTGTGTTTGAAGAACACGCATCTTGGTATGATGAGGACAAACAAAAGGTAACACTACCATATGATCTTGATTCTAACTCTTATCAATTAGGAAGCAAGCATAATACACAAGTCCAGGATCCAAGAAGTGATACAGACGATGACCAAGATGAAACAGAAAAGGATTACAAGCTATGGAAGTCAAGAGGGAAAGCAAAGATGGAACAGGTTGGAGAATGCTCCAAAAAAGTACCTAGAAGATCAACAAGACAGAAGAAACAACCAGAAAGGTATGGATATGATTCCATGTTTGTTGCGAAGCATTCAATATACTTGGCAAAAGACTCTATTTTAGAGGAACCCTCAACCTATGAAGAGGCAAAGGGAAACCATAATTGGGAAAAGGACATGAAAGAAGAGATAGATGCATTGAAGGAAATGGACACTTGGGATTTGGTTCCAATATCGATGAGTCAAAAGGTAATTGGTTGGAGATGGTAATATAAAGTTAAAAGAAATTTAGATGGATCAGTTTGCATGTACAAGGCAAGATTAGTTGCCAAAGGATGCTCACAAACTCATGGTATAGACTATGAGGAAACATTCTCACCAGTTGCAAAGATGACTACAATCAGGACATTCATAAGTGTAGCTGCTGCAAGGAATTGGAGACTCCTCCAACTTGATGTAAAAAATGCATTCTTAAATGGTTGGATAAGTGAAGAGGTATACATGTCACAACAACCAGGTTTTGAAAACCCTAATCATCCATCTTATGTTTGCATACTTAAGAAAGCATTGTATGGATTCAAACAAGCTCCAAGAGCTTGGAGTTACAGGTTGGTTACATATCTTCAAGATCAAGGGCTCAAAGCTAGTAGCTCAGATCCTTCTCTATTCATCAAAAGGGATCACAATGAGGTTATCTATCTATGTGTATATGTACATGATATTATGGTGACAGGTGATGATCTAAATGGCATTCAAAGGATCAAGAGACACATGCAAGAGGAGTTAAAAATCAGTGACCTAGGTGAGCTCACATATTTCCTAGGTATGTAGGTGATATACACAAATGAAGGAATGTATTTGACTCAAGGAAGATACATTCAGGATCTTCTTCTCAAGTTCAAAATGGAGAACACTAAACCTACAGGTACACCTTTGGAGATGAATCATAAACTTAGTGTTTATGAAGGTGAGAAAATTGAAGACCTAAAAGAATAACAAAGCTTGGTAGGTAGCTTGATATATGCTACTCATACAAGGGTAGACATCTGATCATTAGTGTGGGAGTGCTTAGTTAGTTCATGCACTCATCGAGAAGACCACACATGGATGCAACTAAGAGAGTACTTAAGTATCTCAAAGGTCCAATCAACAAAGGTATAATCTATCCTTACTCTTCAGATTTGGATATCAAAATCTACATAGATGCAGATTGGGCAGGAGCTAAGCATGATAGAAAAAGTACATCTGGTTACTTAGCATTTGCAGGTGTGAAGCTAGTGTCATGGAGTTCCAAGAAGCAACCAACAATCGCTTTATCCTCAACTGAAGCAGAGTAGAGAGGCTTGAATATAGCAACTCAAGAGGTTAAAAGCATTGTATACAGATTTGGGACTTGTGAGTACCAAACGTCACATATTTGGAGATAATGTAAGTTCCATGCATCTAGCAGCAAATCCTATTTTCCATGCGAGAACCAAGCATATAGAATTCCATTGCCAATTCATCAAGGAGAAGCTGATGGCAAAGGAGATTGACATTTCTTTTGTTCCAACTGAAAAGAAAGTAGCAGATATGATGACGAAGGCACTTGATGGAATAAAGCTTTCTAGATTCAAAGATATGGGAGGTGTTCAACCTATCAGAGAATGAAGACTCAAGCATACTTTAGCTTGAGGGGGAGCTATTGGGACATCAAGCTTACACTATGCTTGAGGTGGATTTCATCTACATAGAAGACTATGGCATCAAAAGAATATCCGTTGGAGAGTTCTTTTTCTTATGTTCATTTATTGTATTTTTTGAGAGTTTTTTGATGGTTCATTTACCGTTGTAAAAGCCTTGACCTTTACACATGTAAAGGTAGAAAGATAGAGCACAAATCCCACAAATTTGTGGTGGTTGAAGTTGCATTCAATCAAGCAATCGAATCACCTAAAAGTAGATCAAACTAGATCTTCACTTTTCCTAGATTGTAGGAAAGTGAATTGATTCCCTCCAACAACCATTCCCACCTTCATTTGAATTAAAATTCCACTTGTAGAAGTCGTGGAACACTACTAGAGTGTATATAAAGACTTGAAATCACTTGTACATTACATGCAAGCAATATACATACACTTATGACCATCATTGTTTTGCTCCTTCAATTCTCTGCATCATCTTCTTCGCCAACAGTAATCTTGCAGAGGCTGCTGCTCCCTCTCTGGAGCTCTAAGTTGAGTGCAAGATGTCTCATTGGAAAGGTAGAAGTGTCTAGTTTGCCTATAAAGTTTCATAGAATTTGATTCAGTAGATTGGGAAAAATCGGATTTTTTCTATCTCGGGGTCAATCTCTATGTATTCCCGAAAAATAGGAAGTACCACCAGTGAAAAGGATTGTTTCTAATTGTAATCACGCTGGTCGCCATGGTGATTTGAATTTCATTGTTCTTCCACGGATAGTAAGTTTTTTGAGCTAGTTGACCCGCGAACCTATCTATTTTGTATCGACTCATTCTCCTTGATGCTCCAAAGTACATAGTGTGTTTCTTTGCACTTATCGCATGCCTATAAGGTCTATTTGAGTCTCCATAAGCTCAAGGGCTGGTCTTGTGCCGTTTGGCTAGACCAAACTTCGTCGCTTCGAAATGCTTTTTCTACCTTCTACAAGCTTCTCCAAGTTCTTTCAAATCCCACATATAGTTCAATGTAAGATCGAGCCCAATACATCTAGTTATCATTGGATGCCCTGGTTAAAGAAGCATAATCCAGACATTAATTGGGAGAAGAATAAAATCACCCATCGAGATATCCAAAAGAGTCCAACATATGTGAGAGCCAAAGCCTTCATACATGCAGTAAGGAAGGAACCTACATTTATGACCTATGCCATACTAACTCAAGAATCCAAGAAAGATGATCTAGTATAGCTACCCAATCAGTACAAAGGCTTTGCAGTTGTTTTTGAAAAGAAGAAGGCATATATCCTCCCATATCATAGACCTTAGGATTGCCCCACAGATCTTCAAGAGGGAGCACAACCACCCTTTGGACCAATCTATAGGCTATCCCCATAGGAACTTACAGAACTATGCAAGAACATTGATGAGAATCCAGCAAAGGGGTTTATCAAAGACTCAAAGTCTCGAGGAAGAGCTCCTATTTTGTTTGTAAAGAAGAAGGATGGGACTCTCCGGATGTGTGTAGACAATCATGGATTGAAAAAAGTCACTATAAAGAACAAATACCCCCTACCACTTATATCAGAACGCTTGGAACGCCTTGGAAAAGCAAGATTCTTCACAAAGATTGATCTTCGAGGAGCTTACAACCTTGTAAGGATCAGAGAAGGAGATGAGTGGAAGACAACATTTCAAACAAGGTATGGCCATTTTGAATGTGTAGTTATGCCATTCCATCTTACAAATGCTCCTGCTATCTTCCAACATATGATGAATGATATCTTTCGAGAATATTTAGATGATTTTGTTGCAATCTACCTTGACGATATCTTGATATTCTCCAAAAATCTAGAGGATCATGAATGTCATGTAAACATAGTCCTAGAGAAACTAAGAGAAAAAGGATTATAGGCAAAATTGGAGAAGTGCTTCAGACAATCCTTGATTGGCAACCCCCTTCCTATGTTCGAGATGTACAATGTTTTGTGGGGTTTGCCAACTTCTATAAGATATTCATTAGAGATTACTCGAAGATACTGAAACCTCTTACCAAGCTTATAGGGCTTCAAATTCTCATGGACCAAAGAAGCAGAAAAAGCATTTCAGACCTTGAAATCCACATTGACTACTGCTCCAAATTCTAGTTCATCCTGATTCTAGCAAGCCCTTCTTCCTAGAGACAGATGCATCACACTTTGCCTTAGGTTCCATTCTTTCCCAATATGGAGACCATGGACACCTACATCCAATTGCATATCATTCAAGGAAATTTTCTCCTCCAAAAACTAATTATGAAGTTCATGAAAAAGAACTTCTTGCCATAGTGATTGCCTTTGATACCTAGCGCCACCATCTAGAGGGAGCACCTCATAAAGTTATCGTGTATACAGACCACAAGAAACTAGAGTATTTTACGACGACCCGCATCCTCAACAGAAGGCAATCTTCATGGAGTAACTTTTTATCCAGGTTTGACTTTGTCATCACATATCGTCCAAGATGGCAACATTGTGAGTCAGATGCCTTGTCAAGAAGATCTTACCTTGCACCAAAGAAGGGTGAAGAGGCCTTTGATCAACAGGAGAGCGTATTACTCAAGCCTGAGCATCTCGAGTTAGCATCAATCTCTTCAAGCCATCATGTTCAGCCTTGAATCATTTGATCCCTTAGACTCTACCATGAGATCAATAGTTTTGTAATGTTAAACAAAAAACTCAAGAAGGAAGAGTCAAGAAGTAAATGAATTCAAAGAAAAGGATGGGTTACTATTCTATAAGAACCTATTGTATGTCCCCCAAGGAACTCCCAGGATCCAAGTACTTCAACAATGTCATGACAACCTTGCCCAAAGACATCTTGGAGTGAATAAACAATAGAACTTACATCAAGGGAATTTTGGTGGCCTTAAATATGGAAGGAAGTCAAAGAATATATCCAAACATATGACACTTGCAATAGATCTAAAGTACCATGACATAAGCCGCATGGCCTCTTCGAGCCTTTACCTATTACAAAAAGGCCATGGGCTCCATTATCTATGAACTTCATCACAGATCTGCCAAAGTAAGACAAGTATGATGCCATTCTTGTTATAGTGGATAGATTTACAAAGATGGCACACTTCATTTCAACTACCAAGGCAATCACAGGTGCAGCCACTACTAGGCTTTTCCTTAGATACATCTTTAGGCTTCATGGATTTCCCGATGATATTGTCAGTGATCGAGGTCTGCAGTTCATATCTAGCTTTTGGAATAGTCTTTTCAAGCTCCTTGGTGTTCAAGTTAAACTATCTACAGCCAATCATCCATAGACTGATGGACAAACACAACGGGTGAATCAAGTCCTAGAACAATATCTTTGTTGCACCATCAACTATCATTAGAATGATTGGTTTGAGCTTTTACCCTTTGCAGAGTTTGCCTATAACAATAGTGTTCATACATCTACCAAGCAGACTCCCTTCTTTGCAAATTATGGACAACATCCAAGGATGGACATACAACTCGCAAATCATGTCAAGAACCTAGCTACCAGAGAAAAGGCTCAGTACCTCATGGAAATTCACAAAGAACTCAAGAAAGAGATCCATAAAGCTCAAGAACATTATAAATACTATGCAGATCAACATCGTGTTCAGAATCCATCGTATCAAATTGGGGATAAAGTATGGTTACTCAAAAACAATTTGGAAACTTCAAGGCCATGTGCAAAGTTAGATCATCAAAGATTTGGTCCATTCACCATCTTGGCCGAGATCAATCCAGTCACCTTCAAGCTCCACCTATGAAGCACCATGAGAATACATCTAGTTTTCAATGTATCCATGTTGGAACCATATCAGCTTTCACCATTGAGGGGGGAGAGACCTAGTCCTTTACCACCTATCGAGATTGATGATCATGAAGAATTTGAAGTCAATCATGTCCTAGATTCCAGAATATCCCGAGGAAGATTGGAATATCTTATTCATTGGAAAGGGTATGACATCATGACCGTACTTGGGAACCTATAGAAAACCTTCTGAGAGCACCAATAAGGGTTCAAGAATTCCATAAGAGAAATCCACTGAAGCAGAGACCAACTAACATGACCGCTTCTCGTGGAGCTCTTCGCTCAGGGGGAGGTGATGTCATGGATAAAGGAAACCATCATGAACCTTAGATTCCATGTGAATCCTGCATCTAATGATTGGTTCAGAATTAGGGGAAACCCTAAGTTCGACTATCCACTTGCCTCATTCGGATATCCAGAGCTCATGTTTCAAATTGATGACATCATCGGTCACATGAACAATTCGCAATCGCCTTTCATGAACAGCCATTCAAAATCTATATAAGGAGGGGTTGGTCACATTCATAATCACTCTTTCCAACACCATTCTTGGGAGCTCAAGGAGTCGTGACCACCAAGTAAGTACTCTCCAAGTTCTAGTTCCTTTCTTGTCTTGCTGCTTGTTCCCGTCTTGTGTAGTCTTGTATCCTGGACATCTTGTCTTGTCCTCTTGTAATCTAATAGTACGAGTTGTCTTGTTCTTTCTTGTATCTAGTTCATCTCCTGGAAGGGAGTTCTTGTAGTCTAGAGATCTTCTTTCATACTTACGATCCCGGGTTGTGAGATCTCCTGTATCATCTCTAATCGAGTTGTTCATACCTATCGGTCCTGGGTTGTGGGACATCTTGTATAAGTCTTGTATTCTTGTATTGTGTCCCCTTCATGGGTGATCTTGTAATCAAAAGTGTATTTTTGAAATCTTGTCTACTCTAGTCAGATAGCACAATCTAGTACTCCGCCGATAGGGAGAGTCAGGTGAAAAGGATGCAACTTGGAACCATTAATCAAATTCAAAATTGGGTCTCTAGTCAATGTACCCAATTGAAAAGTTGTCCAATGGAGGTCAACTTTTATTTTGATCGGGCAAAGATTAGCTTCATCAACGAGATGGAAAATCATTAACTAGTCTTTTGGCACATAAAATTGTCGATCTATAGAAGTTTGTTCTGAAAAGGTGTTTTGAAAATCCAAAAGCTCCACTACTTCTTGGGCTTCATCTCCAATGTTATCCGTAAAAGATTGCATAGTACAGGTCATTGCTGACCACTAGTCCAATGCTTGCTATAATTCTACCGTCTCGAGGGAAAGTAAATCGTGATTGGTGGTCAATAAGGCCTCTTTTTCTTTGTTTGATAGTCCATCCAACATATGGATAGGTTTAGCTACATACAGTCGTGCATTGATTTTGCATGGTTTCATATCATATAATGGGACCACATATTTATGATGGTTACATTTAAAAACAAGCTCATGTGAGGATTGCTCTCCTAGCACTTTGGCTTGTTTCAGCGAAGATCACCCAAAAAAAAAAGGTTGTACTCTAGGCTAGATTTACGAAGTTCCATAACGACAAAAGTCATTTTAAACACTGCCCACTACAGTGCGATAAGAATGTCATGCACTAGGCCCATCGGGTGGACTCTTGAATAATCAACCATTCTTACCAAAACATTAACAAGCTCTATGTTATTCCAACGTAACTTTTTGTAGATTGCTATTGTACCTATATTGAATCCAGACTCGTCAGCAATAACGACCTACAAAATTTTATGATTCTTAAACCAAACGATTATTAATGGGACTAGATGATCTACCATGGAATCAAACTCTAAGTTTATAATTGTCGTGGTTGGTGTTCGATTTGGACTTGGATCACTTCAATGAGGCCACTTCATGTACTATTACTAGTTCCTGTGCAGACTTCACAAGCTCCTCAACCTATCCCCAAGTCACAAGTATGGAGTCTTGGAGAATTGGTTGTTGCACTTGAGCCCACCTGGATGCTTTAATAAATGTTCATTGTTGCTCTTTAAAACTTGGCTCAAACACTTCTACAACAAGGTGGAGCATTTTTCCCAATCGTTTCTATATTCTTGTCATTTGAGTATCTTCTATCATAATATAAACCATATTCGCCATAGGATTTTTCCTATTCTTATTCATGAGCCTCCCTGCAATGCCAACCTATATGGCCAATGTCTCTATAGAAATGACATGGTTGTGGGGGTATGACCAAATTGCTACCTACCTATCCTTCGTTGCATCTAGGTTGAGTGAAATTCCTTGGCTAAGGTACTATGTAATTCATATAAGATGAGTATGTTGCATTTCGTAAATGGCGTGGTACATAACTTGTAGCTAGTTCTTGTTGCTCTTGAATTACTACATTCATGACCAATCGATTCTCCATTTTTGCATAGAGAAGACTCTATAGAACAACTTGTGCTATCACAAATGGCGTAGTAAATCTGATTAAGTGCATAGTTGGTCGGCACATGGCCAAGATTTTTACATTCATACAATAAACCTCCTTCAAGGGGTCATCCCTTTTACTTTTATGGGAATTCATCCATGCCAAGTCTTTTGTGAATCCTTCAACTTTATGCTTCACTTGTAATGTCATTGCTATAACTGCATCTAATTTCATGCCATCAACATAGCAGATAATCATGAATTGCCTTAACTGTGGGTTTAATTCATTAATAAATCATTGAGTAATATCATCAATGGGAAGATTTTCATTGGCTATAGCAATTGCCGTAAATGTGTGCAGAAAAGAGTAGCATAATCCTACATGCTATGGTTCATTTTTTGCATGTTGTTTTGTAAGTAACCAAATATTTTTCCGCCATTCTTCTTCAATCTAAAACGTTGTAGAAATGCATTCTTTACATCATCGTACCATTGAAAGTGGTTTAGGTCAATCTTAATGAGCCATCATGCCACTTCGTTAACTAAGGTGGATTGAAATTATATGGCTTTATATGTTGGATCCTCTGCGTTGTTTAGCACTATGTAATTAATTTCAAAGGTGCAAATGTGTGCACCTAGGTCATTGCCTACGAATCCAATAAATTTGGCATACGTGACTCCCGGAGTTGGTTGTTTCTATTGACCTCCTTGTTGTCATTGTTGCTGCTCATTTTGTGTACCTACCATGGGTTCTACACTCATGTCTATTAGTTGTTTTGATTCACCACCATTGGCTGATAATTTTGGTTGTTTTCATTCATGGATATCTCCTAACTATGATTTAGGGTTAGAATATAAGATTTTTGGAAATTTAATGTTAATTTGTTGGGTTGGGTCCCACTTTTTAGATAGGAAAGGACAGTAGAGTGTCTATCTTTCACTCCAAAATTTTGAGAATTCTTCTTTAATGAGTTGTTCAATAGGGGTACTTCGCCCTGGACTACAACTTCCAGGCCTATTAATCTCTTTACAAGCTTCATCTTTCATTTCAATTCGCACCGAACAACTACCAAATTCAGTGTTGACCCTGAACACTGAACCACTATGGAAAGATACTAGATTATCACCAAGTTTGGTATTGAGGTTGGACACCAAACCGTCATCGAACTATTGAGTTCTAGTATACTTTGCAAATAAAAAATGAGGAAATACTGTGGTGCTACTTCACTACTACTTTATATACCCTTCCTGTGAGAGGTAATCCCTTCAATATTACTCCATGGTGTTGTCCCTATTATACCATTAACTCACAAGAGTTTTCTATCACTTTGATATTGAGGATAAGACTCTCAAGACTACATTACAGGCATGTAGACAACTAATATCCACTAAAAAAATGAAAGAACTTGGAGAATCTTGTACGAGGTACAAAAGTGAGTTGCAAAGCGCTGAAGTTTGGTCCAACCAACTCACACAAGACGAGCCCTTGAGCTTTGATCATACCAAGACCCTTTTTCTTCAAACACAATATCTCTACTTGTAGTGAATTGCTTGGTTGAAGGATTATAGAACCTATAACCCATCTGAGTTGAATCATATCTAATAAGAATTACCTTTTTTACCCTTTCATCTAGCTTACCTTTGATTTGTGATGGTAGATGAACATAAGCTAAACACCCAGACATCTTGCAATGTCCAAGAGTACGTTTTCTTTCATGCCATGCTTCATAATGAATCATACCTTGGAGTGATTTGGATGGTATTCTATTGACAAGGTACTCAAGAATTGAAATAGCCTCTACCCATAGATAATGTGGAAACCTCTTCTCTTCAGGCATTGTTCTGGTTGATCCAACCAATGTCTTATTTCTCCTCTTTGTGATCCTATTCACTTGAGGACAGTACCTAGTAGTCACTTCCATTTTGATACCTTTATCTTGCAAGAACTCATCAAAATCTTTGGAGAAGTATCCTCCCCCTCAACCAGATGTAAGCTTCTTGAGTGATCTACCCGTATGATCCTCCACATGTGCTAGATACTTTTTGAGGCAATCAAACACTTCATTCTTATTCCTCATAGAATATAGAATAGTGCATCTACTATGGTCATCAATAAATGAGACATAATACATTTATCTTGCCAATGAAGGTTCTTCACTTGGTCCCCATACATCTATATGTACTAAGTCCAATTAGTTGTTGTAGATGTAACCTTTGTGGTTGAATGGTTGTCTTTGTGCCTTCCCAATCTAACATGGATCACACTTGTTGATCATGTATTGCTTGTTGGAGACCTCTTAATCTCCAAAGGCTTGATCTATACTGATCTATGAACACCTCTATATCAGTTATAGACCAAACTTTACACAAATGTTACTTTGATTTACCAAATCATTCATGAACAATTCTCTGAGTGAGAATTTTTCTTCTTCAAGAAGTCTGCTTCAAAGATTGACTTCATTACCTGCACATATCTTTCAGATTTCTTCAATCTAATGATATAAATACATCCAAGATACATTTTCTCAATCCTATCAACCATTATACCTTCAAAAGAATCATTAAAACTTCAATTTGATCCTTAAGATCAAAAGTATGTCAGAAACTGTCTTCCTGAATAAGCGACTTTGACATAGGTAACTTCTAAGGTTGATTTCTCATAGCACAAATCCCATTTTGCTAGATGCTTTTAGCCATAGCTTCCTTGCCTTCTAACTTAGATTTTGAATGCTCATTAATTAAAAACTTTACACTGTGCACTGAGATCTAAGCAAAACATTGACACAAAAAAATGTGCGACTCTAAGAGGTCTACGTGCAGACTTTACACACACATGTTCCTATTGATCATACTCGTAGCATGAAAGGAAGTAGACCATGAAACTTTCAACATATATTCATTAGCTTCTAGATTAGATGTGTACAAAAGGATTTCTGATCCACATGATCAGATTGAGAGAACTCAGAGAAAAAATCGTCGCTAATTTCCTAAGAAAGACTCTCTACACATCTATCTCTATGACACTTGTCTTCAAATAACTCTCTCATGTAATTCTTTACATCATTGACTTATATACATATAGTTCTAGACTTATCCCACATCTATTACATTACTCCTTATCATCCTAAGGATTATCTCTACTCAGATTACAAGAATTTCCACTTGTAATGTACATATGTATACAAACTTCATTTTTGAGATCTCTTCACTTCCTCAAGTATCTTCTTCCACTTTAATCTGATCATAAACGTGCTCCAAACTCATTATAATCATCAATTTGTGATTGGTTTGTTCCAACAGCTCCCCCTCAATCACTAATTGTGATTATTTCATTCTTCTTGACTCCTACCATCTCTTTGAATCTCTGTAGCTTAGGTCCATCCAAGCTTTTTGTCATCATATCTGCAACTTGTTCTATTGTTGGAGTATACATCACTTCAATCTCTTTGTCAAGTACCTTTTCCCTCAACAAATGATACTGAATCTCTATATGGTTAGTCTTGGCATGAAAAACAGGGTTAGCTGCCAAATACAATGAACTCATATTGTCTCCAAAAATAATTGGAGTACTCTGATCAGATCCAAAACTCTTCAGCAAGGTCTTTAACCATATTACTTCCTTTGCAGCCTCTACCATTCCTTTATACTCAGCTTCTGTGGATGACAAATCAACTGTATGTTGCTTCTTTGAGCACCAAGAAACTAACTTATCTCCAATATAATAGAGATACCCATGAGTAGACCTTCTATCATCTGAATCACCTACCAATCTGCATCACCAAACACATTGATTCTTGTATTAGAAGTAAATCCATAATACAAGCCTTCATTTAGGGTTCCTTTGATATATTTGAGTACACTTTGAGCTACAATCCAATGAGTCTTCTTTCGACAATGCATAAATTGTGATAACACACCTACTGCATATGATAAATTTGGCCTTGTAAAGGTAGCATAGATTAAACTACCCACCAAACTCTAATATTTCTTCATGTCATTAAATTCTTCACCTCCATACCTGCTTAACTTATGATTTACCTCCAATGGTGTGCTTGAAGGCCTGCAATCTTCCATGTTAAATTTGACCAGAAGATTCTTCAAGTATCTCTCTTGTGTAACATATACTCCATGCTGAGTATACACAATGTGCATTCCTAAGAAATAAGATAAGTTTCCTAAATTACTTATCTTAAATTCCTTCTCTATTTTTTTCTTAAGCTCATTGATTCCTTGAGCATCTGTACCTGTGACAATGATGTCATCAACATAAATACACATATATATGTATCCATTTTCACTTGCCTTCACTAGCAAGCTACTATCTGCCTTTGATGCTTGAAATCCATATTCATTCAAGAACTTAACAAGCCTGTAATTCCATGCTCTTGGAGCCTACTTCAACCCATACAGAGCTCTCTTGAGCTGACACACATAATCTGATCGAATTGAATGTATGAAGCCTTCTGGTTGCTCCATGTACACTTCATCTGCAATGTATCCATTCAGAAATGCATTCTTCACATCTGATTGTGATAACTTCCATCCTTTACAAGCAGCAATAGCAATCAGTGATCTAATTGTAGACATCTTAGCAACAGGACTAAAGGTTTCATCATAATATACCCCATAAGTTTGAGCATAACCTTTGACCACAAGTCTGGCCTTGTATCTAGACACCTTACCATCTGCAAACCTTTTTGTTTTATACACCCACTTACATCCAATCACCTTCTGATTCTTTGGTATTGGCACTAACTCCCATGTTTCATTTTCAAGTAGAGCATCATACTCTTCTTGCATTGCCTTCTCCCAATTTTTTTTCCTTTAGCTTCTTCATATGTGATTGGATTCTCTTCTGTCTTCACAATATAAGCATAATCTTTTGTTGTTCAGAAAGATGTGTCATAGGTATACCTAATAGGCTCTTTCCTTTCCCTTGAGGATCTTATGACCTCTGCACTTCTTGAAGTCTCAGCCACATTTGATTCTGGATCAAATCTTGGCCCATCTTCAACATTATCCTGCAATTTCCTTTTACAATCAACATCATCAATATCTTCTTCATACACACTTACTTTTGTCTTCCCTCTTCTTTCTATTTCTTTGTCATCTGCATAATCATTTGTTGACCCTGTATACCATGTGCTTTGCTCATCAAATGTAACATCTTTGGTAACAAGAAATTGCTTTGTAGATGGACTCCACAATCTGTAACCCATTTGTCTATCATCATACCCAATAAACACATACTTCTCTACTTTGGGTTCTAGCTTATGTCTCAATTGTGAAGGAACATAAGCATATTCTAAAGATCCAAATACCTTACAATGATCAAGAGTAGGTTTCTTACCCCACCATGCTTCATAAGGAGTTCTTCCCTCCAATGCTTTACAAGGTAACCTATTCACAAGATATGTTGCAGTGTTGATAGCTTCTACCCATAAGTAATTTGGGCAATTCTTTTCCTTCATCATTGCTCTTGCAAATTCTACAAGAGTTATATTTCTTCTTTCTACAATTCCATTCTGTTGAGGAGAGAACCTACAAGTTACTTCTCTTTCTATACCTGCATTCCACAAATAATCATCAAACTCTTTAGAGAAATACTCTTCCCCTCCATCTGATCTCAACCTCTTGAGCTTTTGTCCTGTAATCCTTTCTGCATAAGCATGATAATGTTTGAATGTCTTGAATACTTCTGATTTGTCCTTGATTACAAAGAAAGTAATCCATCTGGTTGCATCATCAACAAACAACACATAATATCTGGATCCATTTATGCTATAGTCCCTTGAAGGACCCCACACATCTTTATGAACCAATTCAAGCATATTTGAATACTTATATGCTGATTTATTATATGAATTTTTATGTGCTTTACCTAACTGACAAGCTTCACACTTGTACACCATGTGTTGCCCTTCAATTTTTGGCAAACCAAGAACCACATCATTCTCTGACATTTCCTTTATAGCTCTCTATTTTGAAATGACCTAATCTTTTATGCCATAGGTCTAATTCAGACATCTTTTGACTTCCATAAGTAAATAAAGCATGTCCCACATTACCTTGGACCTTGAGAGTAAACAACCTTCCTTCCTTTTTACCTGCAATTATGTTTCTATATCCCTGATTTGGATCTTGCACATAGACACCATCATTTGTGAATTTGACTTCATATCCTTTTTCCACAATTTGCCATACACTTATCAGATTTTTAGGAATAGTAGGAACATAAAGTACCTTGCTCAAAAGTGTACTTCCACTCTTTGTCTTCACTGATCCAATGCTCTCCACTTTATGCTTGGTATTGTCACCTATTTGAACTGTATGTCCATTCACGTTTGCTTCCATATCAGTCATCAAGGATATTTTGCCACTAAGATGATTACTACATCCTGAGTCAATATAAAACACTCTTTGGTCTTCTCCTACTGCTTCATGAGTTGCACTCAAGATAAGAGTCATATCATCCTTTTGATCTGATGCATAGTTATAATAATTGTTGTTGTAGGACTGAGGTTGAAAACTTCTTCCATCTCCTCTAACATATGATGTCCTACCACCTCTTCCTCTAAAGTTGCCTCTTTGGTTTCTGCCTCCTCTTCCTCTTTGATTAAAACTCTGATTATTATTTCCTCCATTTTAATTGCCAAATGATTGGTTCTGCCACAAATCCAACAAGCTTTAGTATTATCTTTATTCTTACCTCCTCTTCCTTTACCTCTGAAGTTCATCTTTCCTTTTGTAAAGTTAGCTTGACTTGAAGTTCCTTCATCATCACTTGACTTCTTCCCTTTGCCATTCTTTTTCTTCTCCTTGGAGTACATAGCTTGACTTGTACTCCTATCATTGTCTCCCTTAATGTCGTGCTCAAAAGTTAGCATGTGTCCTAGCAATTGATTAAGATCTGGAGTAAAATGAACAAGTGACAATTCTATGGACAAGATGAAGGGCTTCCACTTCTCATCTCCTCTCAGACCTATACATATTTGCCTTACCAACTTATCCTCTTCAATATCTTCATCTACAGCTCCCAAGCTATCTGCAATATCCTTCGCTCTTGCCACATAATCAGAAATTGATTGTGAGCTCTTCTTCTTGAAAGTTGTGAACTCAACCCAAAGTGAGGACTTCCTTGACTTGGTTGTGTTTTGGAAATGCTCTTCCAAAGCATTCCACATATCTGTTGCACTTTCTAGTCCTCTAATGTGAGGTAGAAGATAATCATTTACAACCATGTAAATGATGCTCCTTGCTTGAGCATCCTTTCTCATCCAAGTCTTCAAATCTGCAAGCTCTTCCCTAGTTGGAATACTAGGATCTGAAAACTCAGGCTTTTCTTCTTCTCCTGTAATGAATGCCATCAAGTCTTTACTCATGAGGTGTGCCTCCATCCTCATGGACCAAGCTGGATAGTTTTCCCTATCTAGCTTATCAATCTGCAAGCTTTCTCCCATCTTTGATCTTCTGTGTCTGCAATTACTATGATTTATGATAGTAAAGTGTACCTTTGATATGAAGCTTCAATCCTTTTTTACCCTTTGAACTCGTACTTTTTACTTCAGCAAGTTATCTTCAAAACTTGTTCTTTTCCTCCTTCAATTAGAAGGAACTTCAATATCTGCAGCAGTCGGGACTTCCAATGCCTTTACTTCACTTGTAGTATACCTTCACCTCTGACACCACTATTGGAGACCTCTTTATATCTAAAGGCTTGATCTATAATGATCTAGGAACACCTCTATATCAGTTATAGACCAAAATTTACACAGATTTTACTTTGATTGACCAAATCATTCATGAACAATTCTCTGAGTGAGAATTTTTCTTCTTCAAGAAGTCTGCTTCAAAGATTGACTTCATTACCTGCACATATCTTCAGATTTCTTCAGTCTAACGATATACATACCTCCAAGACACCTTTGCAAAATCATCTCAATCATTATTCCTTCAAGAGAATCATTAAAAATTCAATTTGATCCTTAAGATCAAAAGTATGTCAGAAACTGTCTTCTTGAATAAGTGACTTTGACATAGGTAACTTCTAAGGTTGATTTCTCACAGCACAGATGCCGTTTTGCTAAATGTTTTTAGCCATAGCTTCCTTGCCTTCTAACTTAGATTTTGAATACTCACTCATTAAAAACTTTACATTGTGCACTGAGATCTAAGCAAAACATTGACACAAAAAAAATGTGTGACTCTGAGAGGTCTACCTGCAGACTTTACACACACATGTTCCTATTGATCATACTCATAGTATGAAAGGAATTAGACCATGAAACTTTGAACATAGCTTCATTAGCTTCTAGATTAGATGTGTACAAAGGGATTTCTGATCCACATGATCAAACTGAGAGAACGTAGAGAAAAACGCGTCGCTAATTTCTTGAGAAAGACTCTCTACACATCTATCCCTATGACACTTGTCTTCAAATGACTCTCTCATGTAATTCTTTAGATCATTGACTTATATACATATAGTTCAAGACTTATCCCACGTCTATTGCATTACTCATTATCATCCTAAGGATTATCTCTACTCAGATTACAAGAATTTCCACCTGTAATGTACATATGTATACAAACTTCATTTCTAAGATCTCTTCACTTCCTCAAGTATTTTCTTCCACTTTAATCTGATCATAAACTTGCTCCAAACTCTTTATAATCACCAATTTGTGATTGGTTTGTTCCAACATTGCTTTGATATGTTTTTCAATCCTAGAACAGTTTGATCTCTACATATATCCCTCAAGGTTCTTTCATTCACATGAGCAAGTCTCTTATGGCACACTTCAAGCTCACTTAGGATTTGAGACCCAAAAGTGAACAGATCTATGTTCTTTGTTTCTCCTACTTTAAAAGTAAAGAGCATACCATGCTTCTAACCTTTAGATATCTTCTTCAAGCCTTGACATGAATCTTCCACAAAAGCTCCATGTTGGGTGAGCCTAAATTGCAAGCCTTTTTCAACTGTTTGGCCTACACGTATTAGGTTTTTAGTGATAATGTGTACATAGAGAACCTTACTAAGAATGTTTGTCTTGCCATTAGAGGCTTTTTCATTACTAATGTTCTTCACATTTTGCTTTGTATTGTCCCCTACTTGAGCTTCATGTCCATGCTTTGGACTGTCCGGATCGGATAGAAGAACAATGTTGCTTCCAACATGATATGAACATCGTGAATCTATGTAGAATAAATGATCATCTTCTTTGCCTTTTGTGTAGCTTAGATTCATTAGATGCAATGAGCCTTCATGTGCTTGACGTTGTGAATAATTGTTGAATTACCTTCTATTATAGCCTCTATTATTATTGTTGAAGTTCTGTCCACCTCTGCCTCTATTGCTGCCATATCGACCTCTTCTAGTTCCTTTCTAGGTCTTCCCGTTGAACCAGCAAATTTGAGTGGTGTGGTTGATCTTAGCACAAATGGCACAAGCTTGAACATTCTATATTTTGGCTTTATCATGCTTTGGTCCTTTCTCCTTCCCTTTCCACTTGCTCTTGCTTCCGATGTTGGCTTGGGAAGTCTCCTCTTCATCTTCTTCCTTCTTCTTGTCTTTGAGCTTTTTATCTTTCTTATCTGCATATAGAGCACTAGTTGAATTACCGTGATAGGGGTTGCCTTCCTTTATGCTATTGTTGGCCTCTTGATTCAAGATGTCTAGAGGATTCCATGATGAGATCATAAGCCGTGGTGAAGGATTGCCATTTCTTATCACTTCGAATCAGATCCAAAATTTTCCTCATCGTAGGATCTTCTTCAATCAGCTCTCCAATGGATGCTAATTGATATGCAACCTCCTTGAACTTGTTAAAAAACTATATGATAGTTTGTTTAGGTGTCTTCTTCATTTGGTTGAATTCATTCCAAAAATGATTCTTTCTTTCTTTGATACTAGCATAAAAGAAAGTCTCTGGGGTATCCCAAGTCTCTTGAGATGTCTTGCATCCTCTAATATGTGGTAATAGAAAGTCAAAGATATATTTTAGCATGTAAAATCATGTGTGATCATCTCTTGTGCACCAAAGTATGAGTTTATGTGTCTCGTCTTGTGCAGGTCCTCCTTTGGATCTTCAAATAGGCATAGCTCCATCACCTACTATGATTCCATAAAGATTTCCACCTTGCAAATTGGTATCCATTCTAATTTGTCAAGCCACATATTTGTGTTGATCAAGATTCTCAATCATTGAGGGAAAGGTTTCACCCATATTGATCAATGTGATTACAATTAGAAATAATCCTTTTATGGAAGTGATACAAATAGGGTTTATTGTATATAATGCACAAGAGTAGGAGAAATAGCCAAAATATTCTTTTCCAGACACTCAACAGTGGTACCTCCTATTTTTTAAGGATGCATAGAGATTGACCCCGACACAGACAAACAAAGATTTCTTCAAATCTACTAAGCGAAGTTCTTTGATAAAAATACATGCATTAACTAGATATGAATACCTTTCCAATGCTCCCTTGCACATCAAATTTGCAACTCGATAGGGAGAGCAGCAACCTCTACAAGTTTACTATTGTTGAAGAAGATGATGCAACAAAATGTAGGAGCAAGACAATGATGGCAACAAGTGTATGTATATTGCTTCCACATAATGATCAAGTGATTTGAACTCTCTATAGAGACTTGTCAAGTTCTTCACCTCTTCCAAAAGTGGATTTTGAATTCAAATGAAGGTGATAAAGGTTGTTGGAGGGAATCAATTCACTTTCCTAAAATCTAGGAAAAGTGAAGATCTAATTTGATCTACTTTTAGGTGATTGATTGATTACAACTCAACCACCTCAAATTCATGGAATTTTAGCTCTCTCTTTCTACATTTACATGTGTAAAGCTCTAGGCTTTAGAATGGTAAAAGATCCATGAAAATTCTTTTATAAAAATACAATAAGTGAGCATAACTAGACAAAATCTCCAATCAAAATTCTTTCTATGTAATCCAAGCGATAGCTTTTGATGTAGATCAAATCCACCTCAAACATATTGTAAGTTTGATGTCCCAACAAAAAATGTATGCTAAACATCTATCACAAACTAAATTCCAATTCCCACAGATGGCACCAGTGTTAAACCTTTGTTCCTAATCTAACTATGTCCGATGAGATTATAGTCAATAGGGTAACTTACAAGGTTCTTGGGATGGTGGGATTTCTATAAACAGAGTTCCTTGGTATTTTCCCTACTTCTTAATCAGTTATCCCTGAAAGACAAGCTAAGTTCACTATTCGTCTACACTATGCTATGGAGATTACTTGCCTTCTACACAATGATTGCTTCCATAATTAATTTATTAATGCACATTCAATTACTTAACACCAGCTTGTTGGTGCAAATACCTAGCCTACACATTTGGCTAGAGTTTATGTGCAACTAGTTGAATTTTCATATGCTAATGAAATCTTTACCTTTTACCATTTGTAAAAGTCTATTTGACTTGGAGGAATATTTGTAACCACCACTAAGCTCTTCGAGTTTGTTAGTTGGAAAATTCACGACTTTATTTGGAGAGAATGTCTCCTAGATTAGAGGATCACTTTTAGTGAGAGCCAATGAAGAATTCAAATTCAAATTCGAACGACTCATCTATAAAAGATGGTTTTAAAAAACTCATGGGATAGGAGACTTCAATCCTGTGTTCTTGTTGACTACATTGTAAGCGATTGAGGCTCACATCATAGCCTACACTACTCACTATCATTAGACATTGATTCGCATGCAAATGAAAATGTACAACATTGACTTATAATACAATAGATCAATACTTTCATCAATGTTCTCTCTATCATAGTTACTCAAAACAATCATTTTGTATTGCTCATATCTCAGTCATTCCTTTACCATTTTCAATGTTCTATACCTTGTTGGAATCAGCTACAAGTCCTCTACATGCTCACAAATCTATTCAGAGAATTTGGAGACAACTATGTAGAAGTACCTAGTGGTCAAACTCTAGAGAGGTCCTACAAAATCGAGGGTAATGATTTGATTGCTAAATTGATTGCTCTGTGTATAGTACATCATTTTAAGTGATTCCACTTGGAATCATTATGTCATTAAGTTAATTTGATATCTCAAAAATGAATTTTTCTAGTTTCTACTGTACTGGAAGCACTGAGCTTAACAACCAATAGGTATGTGAACAAAAATAGAAGGTTTTCATTGATCCTTCAACTTGGAACTAGTCTATTTTGGTTCAATCATTTCTCACATCACTTGCAAAGTACATAGGAAATTATATAGTGTCATTGGAAAGCTAAGACGGTCTAAGACTCATCTCATAAGCAAAAAGGGGCTGGTACAAAGCAGGGATTGGCAGTACCTACTCATTTCTTGGAGTGTCCATCCATCTTTCCTAATAGTGGTATAAGAGCAAAGCTAAGGTAAAATGGAAGATGGTTTTCCTTCTTTCATTGATAAATTGGATAGGAACAACTATCAAGCATGCTCCTTGAGGATGAAGACAAACTTGCAAGGAAGGAGCCTCTATGGATACATCTTAGGAGATGAGGAGATTCCCATATTCAGAAGCAAAGGACAACCTACAAGAGAGGAGCATGAATGACTCAATACATCATGTGCCAAGGATGCATTAGCAAGGTCTTACTTACTTAACTCAATTTCGGATTTTCTTCTTCCACACATTAGGAACTATAAGACATCCCAAGAGACTTTGGAAACATTGTCTTCATATTTCTCTTCCAACACAAGGGCTAGGAAGAACCAACTGTGGAGTGAGTTTACCACCCAAAGAAAGCAACCAAAGCAGGGCATCTCAAAGTATGTAACCAAAGCAAAAGATGTAGTTGATCAATTGGAAGGGATAGGAGAAGAAATCGACAAGGAGCAGATTGTAAGACAAGTAATCAATGGTATTAAAGAAAATTACAAATGGGAGAGCTTTGCAACTGCCATGGACTAGTACATGGACATGCAGATGCCAGATCTTACCACACTCATGGGGCAACAATTTACCCATGAAGCCAAGCTCAACAAAAATGGAGATTATCAAGAGGTAATAGCTCTTTTCCCCTATACACTAATAAACGTAAGTCCAAAGAGAAAGGGAAGAACAAGAAGATTGAGGATGAAGGAGTTACCTCCTAATCCAACTATTCAGGGATTGGTAGAATCTCAAGAGGAAGGAGTAGAGGAGGTAAGCAAGGTAGGGGGAGACCTTATCACTCCTCACCATGTAATATTTGTGGATTGTCAAATCATACTACAGATGAGAGTTACAATAACTTCAAGAATCAGAGAGGTAGAGTATTTCAAAGAGGTGGATATACACAATCAAGAGGGAGATTCAACCACCATCAAGTATACAATAATAACAACTACAACAACCACTACAATAGCAACTACCAAGGAGGGTACAAATCAAGGAAATATTACAACAACTATACAGAGGAGCAAGACGATCTCTTGTGATTATGAATAAGACTTCAAAACAAGGTATAAATGATGGCCATCTCTTCTACATTGACTTAGGATGCTCAAATCATGTGGCAAGCAATGTAGCTCTTCTCTACCTTGAGGAACCAAAGGATAAGCATCAGGTATAAACAGAAGATGACACCAAGCACTCAATGGTCAAGGTAGAAAATGTTAAAACCTCTGATGGAAATAGAAATTTGTTGAGCAGGGTTCTATATGTACCTACAATTACCAAGAATTTGATGAGTGTTGGACATATTGTGGAAAAGGGTTTCCACGTCAGATTCAACCAATATGAGCATTTTGTGGAGGATCCCCAACATGGATTCAAGAGAATTGCCAAAGGACAAAAGACATGTAGATTATTCACTTTTGAACTTGAAGATACAAGGAATATTGCACATTATAGTTACAAAGACCAAACACTATCAGAGCTTGAAAATTAGCATAAGAGATTAGGGCATGTTGGTGAAAGAACTTTAAAGAAAATATGTAGAGATCAATGTGTGCTTGGAATACCTAATGTATCCAAGCAACACATGATCTATAAATGTGGTCCTTGTTAGCTTGGAAAATCTCATAGGTTACCCTTATAAAGGAAAGGCTACATGCATGAGGACTACCTAGAACTTTTCCATACAGATGTATGGGGACTGTTAACGGGAGAATGGCGTTCTCTCGTAATCAGAGGAAAGACAAAGATTCATACTTACAACAGACAATGTATAGACAAAGAAGATGAGGTAGAAAAAGAATACCAACATGAATCCATGACAGAGCCATTCTAGAATGCGTGTTGTTTTCTCATTAAGGAAAGCCACATATATATACAACTACACACACCCATTCGTATGGGGTTCCATGACTTTTCATTGCAACCCTGCACAATCCCTTCAATTAAACCTCCTAGGTTTACTATATGCAACTACCCTATGAAACATTATCCACCAACCAAAGTGCATGGCCTAGATCCATGGTATGGAATGTAAGACAATTTCCAACAAAAGTCTAGAACTATGAGGAATGTGTAATGCAAAGCAAAGTTCTTAGAACTTAATCCAAGATATGCAAGTACACTACAAAAAACCCATAGTCTACCCTCCGATATGCATTAACAAAAAGTTCAAGTGTGACATAATTACATTACATCATCTTATACATCAATTACATCATTGTCATATGTCTTGTTACAATACATCATTATCATATACAATCTATGTAAATTGGTAAAAGGGATGGATCATCCAATCATGGCATGATCATCGTCAATCTTTACTTCTATTCTGCATATTCTTCTCCCCATAAGTACTACAAAAATAAATCATCAAATAATGATCAAGCATAGCTTGTCTTTTTGGATTAGTATGATTAGTAAATAACAATATATGAAGACTCAAATCCACATGAAAGCATGTATCCCATAGTCCCACATCATCCACCACTGAAATCATGCACATAAACGAAAAAAGAAAATTAGTAAATGCTTTTGTCCTATCAATGCTACCTCACATTCACAATCCACATGGAGTGTTTCTGCCGACTTAACGCTACCTCACACTCTCTCATTATCGAAAACAGAAGAAATAAGGGATTTTGCCATCCGACTAAGGGCACCAAACTCCATGCAATCATGATCGACGAGATACAAACATGGTGCCTTAATGAAATGGATATGAGGACGCGAGGCATAGAGGAGAATCTAAGTTTCATTGTGATTACCAACCGATAAAAAACCAATTACTATTTAGTGTATACATTGAATGTTTATTAGTAGTGAAATTATTAAAATTATTATTTACACATCACAACCCAAAGAAATTATGATCATGCAACAAACGAAAATGATGACCATTGCAACGATTTAAACATTGCATAAAGTTAAACTCTTTTGCTGGTCACGAAGATATAAGCACCAAGCAATGATGAGAAGCTCCAGAGAATGATCATAGTTAGTACGAAATGATCGATTGAATGATTTAGAAGGCATCTTTTCCAAATCACTAAAATCGATGGAAGCATGGAATCTTGAGAGCAAAGGACTGGACCAAATGACTACTATTAGCCAGAGGAGTGTCATCCTATCATCTTACTATCACCAAAACACCGTAATAGCAAGAGCACTGGAAGGTGCTGAACGGACGGATGCATGCTTCAGCACATGATCCTCAACAATCTAGATTCTTTGCCCATATGTCATTGGAACTAGGTGAGGTCCTCGTGAGCTACCCTAAATAGTGGAACATGCACAGCCAAGCACAATGGATGAAGATGGGGGCATGCATGGCTTTGAATCATGACGATTAGCTAAACCGAAGCATGGCGGCACCCTAAGCATAATGGCAACCCGAGGAAACCGGCCCCAATTGGTCACCGAACTTGCGCCATATCAGTGCATAGCATCGTAATGTGATCACCATAATCACCAAAGTATCAAGTGATCACCGGAGTGTGCCAGGATCATCGGAGTGCTATAGGATTAGCACTGTCATAGGGCTACTGTGCCACCTTGTGGAAGCGATTACACATTGCATCCCTGATTTCCAGGCCCTACCGAAAAGACCTAGTGACCCGCACCAGAGTAACCATCATTCACTGGAATCAAGCATCCAAATGGGGTAGAAAAAAAACTGGAATGGACGAGAAGAGGCATCATAGTCACCCAGAAGCGACTATAATGGATTGAGTGGAGGATAAATGGCAAAGAATAAAAAATACACGGATGCAACAAGAATCGACAGAGTTCTCTGAATCACTTGTTTGTCACCTACTATATCCGTGAGGTGCACTCATCAACAGGCCGGAGGGAAGACAGGAGATTCATACATACAGCAGAAAATATATAGAATTGACAAAGTAGATGAGCTAGAAAGAGATTACTAACATGAATCCATGACAGAACCATTCCAGAATGCTTTCTGTTTTTTCATTAAGGGAATTCACATATATATACTACACACACCCATTCCTACGGTGTTTCATGACTTTTCATTGAAAACCTCCGCAACCCCTTCAATTAAACCTAAATGAAACTCTAAAATGCCGATGGGTATATGCCACTCTAAACACTCGTATGCATGGTGGACTCGAATCCAACACAATGCTTACCAATGTCCTAGGCTTACTATATGCAACTACCCTATGAAACATTATTCACCAACCAAAGTGCATGGCCCAAATCCATGGTATGGAAGGTAAGAATATTTCCATAAAAAGTCCAGAATTATGAGGAATGTGTAATGCAAAGCAAAGTTCCTATAACTTAATCCAAGATATGCAAGTACATTACACACAACCCATAGTCTGCCCTCCTATATGCATTAACATGAAGATCAAGAGTGACATAATTACATTACTTCATCTTATACATCAATTACATCATTGTCATATGTCTTTCTACAATACATCATTATCATATACAATCTAGGTAAATCAGTAAGAGGGATGGATCATCCAATCATGGCTTGATCATCATCAATTTTTACTTCTATTCTACATATTTTTCTCCTTATAAGTACTGCAAAATAAATCATCAAATAATGATCAAGCATAGCTTGTCTTTTTGGATTAGTATGATCATTAAATAACAATATATGAAGACTCAAATCAACATGAAGGCATGTATCTGATAGTCCCACATCATCCACCACTCAAATCATGCACACAAACGAAAAAAGAAAAAGATTGAATGCTTCTGTCGTATCAACGCTACCTCACATTCACAATCCACATGGAGTTTTTTCTGCCAACTTAACGCTACCTCACAGTCTCTCATTACTGGAAACAGAAGAAATGAGGGCTTTTGCCATGGGACTAAGGACACCAAACTCCATGCAATCATGATCGCTAAGATACAAACATGGTGCCTTAATGAAATGGATATGAGGACGTGAGGAGTAGAGGAGAATCTAAGTTTTGTTGTGATTACCAACGGATAAAAAACCAAAAACTGTTTAGTGTATAGATTGATTGTTTATTAGTAGTGCAACTATTAAAATTATTATTTTATGCATCACAACCCAAACAAAATATGATCATGCAACAAACAAAAATGATGACCATCGCAAAAATTTAAACATTGCATAAAGCTAAACTCTTTTGTTGGTCAAGAAGACATAAGCACCAAGCAATGATGAGAAGCTCCAAATAATGATCATAATCAGTATGAAATGATCGACTCAATGATTCAGGAGGCATCTTTGCCTACTCACCGAAATCGATGGAAGCATCGAATCTCTAGAGGAAAGGGCCGGACTAAATGACTACTATTGGCAAGAGGAGTGTCATCCTATCATCTTACTATCACTAGAACATGGTAGTAGCAGGAGCACTAGAAGGTGGTAAAGCACCACATGCATGCTCCAAGAGATGATCCCCAACACTGTAGATTCTTTGCGCATATGTCATTGGAATACTGAGGAGTCACCAAAACATGAATCACCGAGTGGGGCAGGAAACATCGGACGAGGATTGGACATGAGAGGGAGCGAGATTAGCACGGAGAGTTGGGTGAGCTCCTCGTGAGCTACCCTAAACAGCGGAACATGCACAACCAAGCACAATGGATGAAGATGGGGGTGTGCATGGCTTTGAATCATGACGACTAGTTAAATCGCAGCCTCGCGACACTCTGAGCATAATGGAAACCCAAGTAAATCGGCCCCAATTGGTCACCAGACTAGCACCATATCAGTGCAGTAGCACCGTATTCTCCATGATCACCGTGATCACCAAAGTAGGAGGTGATCATGAGAGTGCTCCAGGATTGCGAGAGTGTTGTAGGATCAACAGTATCATAGGGCCACTCTATGACCTCGTGGAAGGGATTAGAGATGGCATCCTTGATATCCAGGCACTGTAGAAAAGACCCGGTGACAAGTGCACTGGAGGAACCAT
This sequence comes from Ceratopteris richardii, assembly GCA_020310875.1. Classification (NCBI taxonomy): domain Eukaryota; kingdom Viridiplantae; phylum Streptophyta; class Polypodiopsida; order Polypodiales; family Pteridaceae; genus Ceratopteris; species Ceratopteris richardii. The sequence goes on from CM035420.1 coordinate 10,605,935, forward strand.
CATTCACTACAATCAAGGGATCGGAATGGGGTAGAAAAGCACCGGATGGACTAGAACAGGCGTCGTAGTCACCTGAAGTGACCGTAATAGAGCGTGATGATGTAAATGAACCAAACAATAAATGAGTTGACTACATTATCGTATGCACCGGTGTGATGTAGATGTGTGTGTATCTATACATGACCTATTCATGGTAACCACCAGATGACATGATGGTAACATTAAGTGATCATCGGATAACATTATGGTAACGAGTACATGACATTACGGTGATGACCTGACCATACTTCAACAAATGAGTGCTAACAAATAGTGCTAATCAGCATCACGGATGACTTTTCATTGCAACACTCTACAGCTCCTTCAATTAAACCTTAATGAAACTATAAAATGCTGATGCGTTGTCGTCTTGATTTAAAACCCAGTCTTGGAGGTCAAATTTCAAACACCAAATTGAAGCACCATTGAAGGTACGTATGAATTGACTCTAAAGATTATACATGAAGACTCTGCAAGCCGTATTGGAAGGCTCGGTGTATGGAATTTAAAACACACAGATTGAAATTTAAGCTTGAGTATATGCCATGATTTTAAATGGTTAAGGTAAATTTTTCCATTAGAATTCTTATTGTGTGTGTGTGTTCATTGTTTTTCTAGGATCAATTCATGACTAAGTTGTTCTTTTGCATCTCATTTTGTATCATTTGCACCTTGATGCATTCATTCATGATAGTTGCAGCCTTGTATGGAGTAAGCTCATCTCATCTGAGTTGAAGAAATCATTTGCTACTATTTATTTCTGCCATGCTCAACCGTATTGAGCTATATGAAGACCAATATGTATAAAAGTGTTACCATGCACGTAAACATGTGTGTTTAATGTATATATGTATATGATTGTGTATGCATTTGGCTATATGACTATGCTAGATTATTATTCACACATGCATGCGTGCATAAATATATGTATGTGTGCATGTGGACATACATTAAGGATCATGTACGTCTAAAGTGAACATAGCATGTTATGAAATAGGAAAGGAAAAAGGGAAACCTATAACCAGAGCAGCCATTTTTATGTATGTGTAGAGAGGAGAATGGAGGATTTTTTCTCCTGAACAAGGACACTAGGAGAAATGAAGGCATCATGTGAATGTCACGAGAAAAGGGTTCTAGATGAAAAATGAAAGGCGGGCGGACAGGGAATTCGAAAAGGAAAATCTTGATTCTCATCGTATATGGGGGACCTGCGCTAAAGCAGATGTATGGATGGGGGGGTTGGCAGCTGATCGTTAATGGTGGACAACGTACGACTGATTTACTAGGAATCAATAGAAGGTTCAATCTATATCACATATCAATGAACACTATATATTCGATGGTAGATCTTGCAGACTTGAGGGCAAAGAGTGATTCACATCTTGAAGATTATAATGTGGCATGCGTATAACTGTTGGAATAAATGGAAAGCTTATACGTGTGTAGGAGAAGTTGATTCATATACAACCGGTGCCTCTTTGTGTTAGACAGTTCAGGCGCTCTACAGACAACCCAAATTCATGGAGATATAGGATGAATATGTGAAGCTTAACTAAAAGAATCTGAAGGGCATTCCGTGCCAGCACTGAAGAGAAAAAGGAATTTTGTGTTTCCCAATTAGGTGTAACAAACATCCAAGTATGTCCCTTACTAATACTCCATGCATCGTTGTCTGTCCGTTTTTGCACTCAGTTTATGTCGATGCCCTTTAATCATTCTATTCGTGTTATTTGCTGATATGGGTTGATAAAATTTTAAGTCCGAAGTGACTTAGTTAAGAAATGCTCTGAGACAATGTAAACTATTTGCAGTGTTGATTTTCTATTGCTAATACCTCTTTATTGAACAACTTGCCTATACTGAATAGCTGACTAATAGGGGTGTGTGAAAAATTAAGCAGAAACACTGTCATTGGAAGCTGCAAGTCAGGTCATGGGAAACTGGATCTACACGATGAAAGGAGGGAAGACGACGAAGCCTCTTAAGGGTTTTATTTAAACTTTGTGCAGCATGGTTCTGAGCTAATTCCATGGAATTCAAGCTATCAATGTTTCTGACATAAATCTAGGAAACATTAACTGGGGAGAAATGAGAAAAACTGAAGTCCCTGTTCTCATATGGTGAGGGAATTTGTTGTTAAACTAAGGCATGATATAAATGTGTGAAGCGACGTGAATATATGGGTAATTCATTATCCGATGAATGAGTAAAGGTTTTCCTTACTTTCTTTGTTGACATTAAAAATTTTGCACATAATCTGAACTCTACAAAAGACTTAAGATGTACAGCAGATTCTGGGTTTCCCTTATCGTTACAGACCCAATATTCGACCCCAATGTGTCTTCCATAATGTTCTTGAACTAAAGCTTTAACAATTTGGCTTGCTGCATGGTTGCGTTTATTTCCGCTCTCTGTCTTCCTTTCCTCAAACGTTACTATGGACGGGAGGATCTGACTGTAGAAAATAACGTGCAATATTGAAAAACCGTTTCCTGAAAGTCTTCTAGCGATCCCGTTGTCCTTACATATTTTCGCTTTGACAATATAGTTGCTTATCAAGTGGGCGTTTTTATTTGCTTTTGACCTTAAAACAGTAGTTGAGGAAGAAAATATGAACTTAATTGATTTCCTCGTTAAACATAGGTAACTCATTAAATACGAAGAAGAGTTGATTTAGAATCTAAGTTGAGAAACTGTACCACTTTCGATGCATGTCATTTATTTGGAAGCCTGATGTGCGCTATGAATTAAGAGAATCACATTATGATTATATAATAACAATGAAAGAATATCTCAAAGAGGTAGAGGCAAGGAAACCATAGAATCACGAACTCCAAGCAGAAATAATTCGGGTCACGAGATTAAATTCAATAGTGGTAGTGTGTTGTGGAAAACTTTTGCACACTAGATTGGAAATAATCCAAGGCTATCACTTGAAGGATAAACTTTGATGCAATCATTGACAGAAAAAGAGAATAACATTATCCAAATTCCTCAGTCAAGAAACTCGAGTTATTCACCTTGTTATCTGAGAATTGATCAATTATTAATGCTATTCTGACTTGGCTATAAGTTTGCACTTCTAGACTTCTGAAGAATAGAAAGCGAAAGTGAGACATCTACATTATGCACAATCTCGACTAATTATAGAAGGGCAAACAAGATGGTTACAATACAAGACAATAGTCACAAGGATGTTTGCGCTTGATGATGATGATAAAGTGACTAGGTCCACATTACTAGAGTGGATACATAAACATAAAGACGAATCCATTTTAGACATAAAAAGGGAATTTGATCAGCAATTTGGGGATTTATCTCAATATGATAGGAGGGCTATAGCTCAAGAAAAGGTATCCTTGTTTCTTCGGGCTATAGATGCAAAGGTGCAAGAGGAACTTTTTCCAAAACTACAACATGTAGGAACTGAGTCTGGTCTTACCGAAGACTGGGATAATGTGAACGAATCTGTTAGAGGATACGTTGAAAAGCAAAGAACTTTTTCTACATTTATGCAGAGTTGGCATGACAATATGCAAGAAGAACAAGCCCAGACTGTTCAGCAACCTGTATAGAATCCTCAGGCAAACCCACCTGCTCCAAAGGATGTTGTGCCCACTAATACAATGGAAGATATGTTTAAGAAATTTAGTGATCTTATGATCCAAAGTATGAAAAAAATGATCGAATCTCAATCTTTACAAACACCAACACCTAAAAACCCATAAGTTCTTGAAATTAAAAGATGTATCTGGTGTGACTCTTTGGAGCATAACAGATACTCATGTGAGAGCTTTAAAGAAGCATTGGCAAAGAATCTGGTGTTCATCAAGGAAAAGATGATTTATGACTCGAAGACTGGAGAAAAGGTAAACATTAACTTTGGTCGAGGAGGCATGAGAGTGTCCTTCCCTGACACGTTTGAAAATGTTGCTTCAACATCCTATACGTACGCATGTGAGGTAATTGACGATAATAATGATATAGAACCGTGGTCTAAAGTGATAAAGTCCCTAGATTGGGGAAAGAATTATCATGAAATCTTAAAGTCATCAAGTAATGAGATCCGAGGGGTAAGTGGATGGCATGATCCTGTAGATACTCTCTCAGCTTTTACTTATCTATGCTCTTCGGTAGAGCATGAAGTGGTAGTGGAAGAGAAACGGAGGAGAACCAATGAGGGTGAAGAGGAGAAAAGAAGAACTAGGCGTCAAGTAGAAGCTTCACAAGAACAATCTCAAATACCAAATCAAAATCAACCAACACAAACAAACCAACCCACCCAAGTAATTCCACCATCACAACCGACAATAATCCAATCGAGTCAAATTCCGACTCAAGTTCAAAACCCTACTTGTGCTGAGATGCCAATTCCTACCCAAGTTAATGTACCTCCTCAAGATAAAGAGATGAAACCTGTAAGGAAATGTCAACGAAGAGTGAAAACTCCTTCATACATGCTAAAATCGCACATTGAGCAAGCCACAGATTTAAAACAAGTTCTCGAGAAAAGAGTGCTTGATAGTGTAATTGAATTTACACTAGGTGAGTTATTGGGGATAGCAAAAAGAGAATTTCTATAAGTAATAATTGATCCCTTAAGAAGAAAACGACAACCAATAGCTGACATGCGAGAGACTTAGAAGATGGATGAGGAGACTCCTGTTCATGCCGTGCAAGCACAAGTACAAGAGTTAAAAAATGTACTTGATCCAACAGAAACCAATGCTCAACCATGCACACATGAGGAAATGTTCTTGGAACGGAATTCTTCAGAAATAACTCCTTCGAGTCATTATACTAGAGACCATTGGGCTCAAGCCATGACTGAGACATTGGTGTGATTAGATAAAATCAGTACACCAGTCATCGCTCTTATCGATCACAAATCTGAAGTTAATTTAATGTCTAAAGATCTCTACATGAAGGGGAAATGGCCAATCGATATGCAGCCAGGTTGGAGAATCAAGGCTGGGAATTTGATGCCAAGTGAGTTGTTTGGTGCATGCCCACAGGTACTAGTTACAATTGGGGATGTTAGTGATTATCAAAATTTCTTCGTACAAGATCATTCTAGTTACTCGTTGATTTTAGGGCAGCCATATATTACTGCCTTAAGAATGGAAACAAGAGTCTTGGAGGATGGATCGGCCTATGCGCGAATCCGAAGTAAGGATGGAAAGAAGGCGGTCCAATTTATGACAGTTTGTGTAGACCATATCAAGAATAGAACTTCTCTTCGGACAAGACCTATTCTTGAAGAATTCGAGGATCAAAGTTTTTAAATGAAGCTTTCATAAATCGGGACTATGAAAGCTTGGAAAATGAAAAGATCCCGAATGTAAATATGTTTATATCGCGTTTCATAGCACTTTCTTTGACCAATTCATTCCACTTTCGTGTTTTTTCTGAGTTAGAAAAGTGGGAAAAACAATACATAGTAGATCTTCAAAGAAACTTTTATGGGTGTAGAGTGCTTGACTTCGACGAGGAAATTTCCGGAGTCTTGGATGAGATATCTTTTGCAGACACACTATTTGATATGCAAGAGTTGATTCAAGGAAGGAGTAGTGATTATGTGATTCAAATGCACTCTATTTCCATGTATAATGAAATAGCAAAGTTTGAGAAAGATGAAATAGGGAAAGAAGTCTTTGTTGAAACAAAATACAAAACAGTTGATAAAAAGATAAAGCCGGTTGCACTTCCGCTTTGTGATGATAGTAACAAAGTTATGGATGGTGCAAAATTTCAGCCACCTCTCTGAGATAAAAGAAAAATAGGCCATGAATTCACTAAAGAGACTCTTGAGCAAATTCAATTAGGGAAAGATGGTTTCCTTAGTGAAAAGGAGAAGAATGTATTCTCTCCGATGATATTCAAGCATGGAAAGGCTTTCTCCTTTGATGCCCAGGAAATTGGATGTGTAGATCCATCTGTGGTGACAGCTATGATAATTTTCACGATACCGCATGTACCTTAGAATCTTCGTCCGATTCCGGTACCGAAAGCTCACATTTCAAAGCTAATTGACCTGTTGAATGAAAAGATTAGAATGGGGATTCTTGAGCCATCAAGTGCCCCCTATTCTAACTGATGGTTTACAGTGCCAAAGAAAAATGGGCCATTGAGATTTATCCAGGATCTATAGCCAATGAATAAAGTGACAATTAGAAATATGGGAACTGGGCCTATCGTAGATGAGTATGCAAAAGCCTTTGCAGGAGGATCTATTTACTCAATGGGAGATTTACACTCTGCGTATGATCAATTCCAGCTAGCTCTCGAAAGGCGCGACTTGACGACTATGACAACTCCACTTGGGCTCGCGCGCATGTGCACTTTGCCACAAGGCGCCACAAATTCGGTGGCACATATGATGAATGGTATGTATAAGGTGCTTAGGGATTTTATTCCGCATCTGACTATGCCATTCATTGACGATGTCCCTATTAAAGGCTATGAAGAAAGAGATAAAGACGAGACTCTTGATGAGGATGGATGTAGAAAATTTGTTAAAAGGCACATAAACGATTGCGAATCCATTCTTTGTCAGCTAGAAGAGGTTCATTTGACATTGTCTGCTGAAAATCAGTATTTGGAGTGCAAGAGGTTTTAATTGTAGGAAGTTTGTGTGGACCTAAAGGAAGGAAGCCGTGTCCGAAGAAAGTAGACACCATTCAACACATGAAAGAGGTCTGCTCCTCGATCACTAAAGTGAGGAGATTACTTGGGGCATGTGTTTTCTATGTTGTGTGGATATCTCATTTTGCCCATGTTGCAGATCCACTCTATCAATTGCTTAGAAAAGGGCAAAGATTTCAATGGAAAGATATCCATACTCAAGCTGCGAGAAAATTAAAGAAATCACTTGCAGAAGCACCACTACTTAGGAATGCCGACTATAGTGACAATAAAGAAATTTATATCACCATAGATATGAGTCGGACACGTATAGGTTGGGCGATTGGCCAAGAGGATGATGAAGGAAAAAGATATGCAATTCTTTTTCGAGCTAAAGCTCTAAACGTTTGCTAGAGAGGTTACCCTCAAATTAAGCGAGAGCTTTGGGGTATAGTGACTCTGCTAAAGAATGATAAAGAATACTTGATTGGGGCAAATGTGGTAGTGGAAACAGACTGCTTACCATTGTTGGGAATGATCGTGAATTGTTCCACTGTAGACATTGCCATGTTAAGATGGATAGCATACATTAAGTCTCTAAATCTTGAGTTTTTTCATATAGCTGGGAGAAATAATGTGGTAGTTGATATGCTATCACGAGCTATATATGAAAATGAAGATTCTATGATTTCTAATGATGAAGAGATAGGTCTCGACTTTTATGCTTCACATGTACATACTTTGAGCTTAGATGAAGCATCTACAGGACTAAATAGAAAAGAGCCTAAGCATCAAACTGAAAGGCTTGGGACTCGTATTGAGTCTTCAAGAGAAGTTCAAAGAAGCTTAGGGAGCGGAAAAGATAATAGAAGGACAGAAGAAAAACCTTATAAGATTCAAATAGGAATAACAAAAAGATTTAATGAAGACGAATATGAAAATGAATGGAAGGAAATCGGGAGGTATTTAAGTATGAAGTCTCCGGATCCTAGTTGGAGCAAAGAAACGTTTCATACCATTCGAAGAAAGTCAAGCAATTATCTCCTTAAAGATGGATTACTCTCGACGCAAAAGATTGTAATAGGTAAGATACCCCAGCAAGTTGTAGGTTGCAATGAAAAGAGAGGTAGGATTATGCGTGAAATGCATGGCTCACTATGGGCGGTCATAAGGGCTTTCAAGGAACTTATGAAAAGATAAGGGAAAGCTACTGGTGGCCTAGGATGTATGTGGATGTCCAAAATTATGTAGCCACTTATAAACCTTGCCAGATGTACTCCAATGTTAGACATAGAGATGAGTTGCATCCAACGTATCGTCTTAATATCCACTATAAGTGGGTTGTTGATCTGGTTACAATGCCATTAGGGGTGCAACAGATGAGGTATATTGTGCTGGCGAGAGAGGATCTAACAAACCATGTTGAAGGAAGAGCTCTAAGGTCGAAAACTACGAGCAATGTATGCAAGTTTCTACTAGAAGACATGTTTAGTAGATTTGGCTATGTTGAGAAAATAGTTGCCGACAGAGGTGAGCTTGACGCTCAGGAAGCCAAAGACTTCTTTGAGAAATATGGAATTTGATTATCCCTCACCACTGCTTACAATCCTGAAGCCAATGGGAAAATTCAGCGCGGTCATCCTCTGATTATTAAAGCTTTGGCTAAGGCTTGCAAGGGAAAGATAAAGAACTTGCCAAATTACCTTCCCTTTGCCCTTTGGGCAGACAGGATGACATATACTAGGACTACTGGATATATGCCAATGGAACTAATGTATTGTCAAAAACCTATTTTGCCGACAGAGTCACATGCTTTAGCGTGGACTTCCTTGCCTTGGGAAGATGAGATGTCAAGAGAAGATCTTTTAGCAGTGCGGATTCTTCAACTAGAGAGAGGAAGAAATCAGGTAGAAGAAGCTGCATTTAAGCTCAGAGCATCTAGAGAGAGAAAAAAGGTTGCTTTTGACAAGTCCCACAGGTTAAGACCTAAAAGGTTGAATAAAGGAGACTGGGTACTTGTCTATGATAGCTCATTGGATACGCAATATGAAGCTCGAAGAAAACTGGTAAAAAGATGGTTCGGTCCCTATGTGGTATGTAAAGTATTTGACAATGGAACATACTCACTTAGGGGTTTGGTGAGATGTTATTGTTTCCGTTTCCTTTTTTCTTCTTGTATATATGTATGTATGTATATAGGTCCATATGAAAAGACTACATGAGTTGGGCATATAACATGTAAAAGAATGCATAATTAAGAAATTTGAGTAGAGCAAAAATCTTGTGCCACTAATTTGATTACACGTGATGTATAAGGACTAGGATTATCTGAGTAACATTAGAAGACGGACTAGAACTTTCAAGAACAAGACCTAGGAAGGTGAAGGGAAGACCTAGACTAAGTGTCTCCATACACTAGGGTTTATGACACTTGATGAGTGAGACACTTCAACTTATGCTCTTGATCTCTCATCTCACCTGATCTTCAGACAGATTATGTCTTGAGAAAAGAATTCTTATACCAACCAGTTATCTATGTGTATGTGTATGTGCCGTTGGGCGCTACGATGAGCTAGTAGGTGGGTGGGACTACCCTGGTCGGGTGATCAAGGCCATGAGCTGACGCTAGTTGTGTCGCATGGCCTAACCTACATGGTGTTACGCGCTCATATGGGTTGATAGGTGGGTGGAGTCACTTTGATCGGGTGGTCAGAGCCACGAGCTGACGTTGATTTCGTATGAGGCTCATATTGTGTATCGTGCGCTATGTTGGGTTCGTAGATGGGTGGGCTAAACTTGGCCGGGTGGTCACGTCCACAAGTCGCATCCGATTTAAGCATAGGCCGGTATGTATGGATAAATAAATAAAGATAAGAACAAAAATATAAAGGCTGAGTTGGGACAAAGAATTAAAATAAAGAAAAATAGAATAAAAATCAGAGAAAAATAAGAAAAGATCTTATGGAGTTTTGGATGATGGGAGATCAACAAGGAAGCCATAAGCAAGTCTCATAAATCGGGTTAGTGAGGACCGGTATATGCAAATGCTTCGGATAGGCTACTAGATCTCACCCGGTCGAGTTAACGAGAGAGCTAAGAGGTTTTTGATTTACTCATGTGATTTCTAGTCTGAGTGAATTAGTGTACTCTGATATGTTGTGTGGGTTGCTTGTGTCTACTTTCTTCTCTTAATTTATGCCAAGACTAATGCATTTTCAGATTTCATGCATCAAGTTAAAAATTTCTTTAAGTCCTGTTTATATGCTATGACTACTTGATGCTCGCTTGTGTTTGATGATGTGTATGCAGGTTGGTGGCGCATCCGGATGATGCACAGGTTCAGAGCGGGTGGATGTCGTCGTGATTAAAAACCCAGTCTTGGAGGTCAAATTTCAAACACCAAATTGAAGCATCGTTGACGGTACATATGAATTGACTCTAAAGATTATTCATGAAGACTCTGCAAGCTGTATCAGAAGGCTCGGTGGATGGAATTTAAAACACACAAATTGAAATTTAAGCTTGAGTATATGCCATGATATTAAATGGTTAAGGTAACTTTTTCCATTAGAATTCTTATTGTGTGTGTGTGTGTTCATTTTTTTTCTAGGATCAATTCATGACTAAGTTGTTCTTTTGCATGTCATTTCGTATCATTTGCACCTTGATGCATTCATTCATGATAGTTGCAGCCTTGTATGGAGTAAGCTCATCTCATCTGAGTTGAAGAAATCATTTGCTACTATTTGTTTCCGCCATGCTCAACTATATTGAGCTATATGCAGACAAATATGTATAAAAATGTTACCATGCACGTAAAAACGTGTGTTTAATGTATATATGTATATGATTGTGTATGTGTTTGGTTATATGAGTATGCTAGATTATTATTCACACATGCATGCGTGCATAAATATATGTGTGTGTGCATGTGGACATACATTTAGGATCATGTACGTCTAAATTGAACATAGCATGTTATGAAATAGGAAAGGAAAAAGTGAAACGTATAAGCAGAGGTGACATTTTTATGTATGTGTACATATGTGTACAGAGGAGAATGGAGGATTTTTTTTCCTTAACAAGGACACTAGGGGAAATCGAGGCATTACGTGAATGTCACAAGAAAAGGGTTCTAGATGAAAAATGAAAGGCCGGCGGATAGGGAATTCAAAAAGGAGAATCTTGATTCTCATCGTATATGGGGGACCTATGCTAAAGCAGATGTATGGATGGGGGGTTGGCAGCTGATCGTTAATGGTGGACAACGTACGGCTGATTTACTGGGAATCAATGGAAGGTTCAATCTATATCACGTATCAATGAGCACTATATATTCGATGGGAGATCTTGCAAACTTGAGGGCAAAGAGTGATTCGCATCTTGAAGATTTTAATCTGGCATGCGTGCAGTTGTTGGAATGAATGGAAAGCGTATACGTGTGTAGGAGAAGTTGATTCATATACAACCGGTGCCTCTTTGTGATGGACAGTTCACGGGCTCTTCAGACAACCCAAATTCATGGAGATACAGGGCGAATATGTGAAGCTTAAGTAAAAGAATTTGAAGGGCATTCCGTGCGAGCATTGAAGAGAAAAAGGAATTCTCTGTTTCCCAATTAGGTGTAACAAACATCCAAGTATGTCCCTTACTTATGCTCCATGCATCGTTGTTTGTCCGTTTTTGTGCTCAGTTTATGTCGGTGCCCTTTAATCATTCTATTCGTGTTATTTGCTGATATGGGTTGATAAAATTTTAAGTCCACAGTGACTCGGTTAACACTAGTGTTGTACCAAAACAGGACACTATAGTGTCCTTTTTTCTAATAAATAAAAAAAATCACACATACTAATCAAATAAAATTTTGAAAAAACCTTAAAGCCCCATAAAGATCTATACCTAGATGCTCTATAGAAAATATATATTTTAAAAAATAACCTTTTTTGATAACTCAAAATATACAAATGATTGAATATGGTTGAGAAAAATTGTTTTTCTGTAAGCTTATATATGAGAAGAAAGAAATATCTCCATAAAAAGATTTTTCCTCCTATTGCAATCATTTTTCTAATGTTAATTTATTGTCATATAATCATTTAAGACAAGTCTTGGGAACTAGAAAAATCATTTTTATAATAAAAAAATTAGTACAATATAGGGTGCTCATTATATAGTTATACACTTTAGCAGCCTTCTATATGATATTGATTCATAAAAACACAAAAATGGTTTGTGTTTTATTTCAAAAACCATCATATAGTAGAATAAAGATATGCTACATGTCTTTGAACCAATAATTTTGTATGTATCTCACATACCACTAAAAGTCTCAATATTTCATTGAATGGCCATAATCCTCTCTACGAAGAATAAAAATTCATCCTAAAAAATTAAGTTTTATAAATGATATAAGGTATATATTATGAATCAAAATAATTCTATAAGCATTATAAACTATTTTATATAGAAAAAACTAGCATGTTAACTTTAATCATGTAGCATATGCAATATTTCCTCATAAAATGACCTTTTCTTAGCGTAGAAAAATAGTGGTATCGTTTAACTTGAAGAAATGACATAGAAATTTGACTCCTAAGGTTGTGAAAAAAATATTTCTAGTTGTAATAGTATCAAATAGTATTTTGATAACAAAAAATGATGTATGTTCATACCATCACGTTGCAAAATAATTCATAGATGATAAGACTATCATATCACAAATGAGCTTCATTTTATGCCATAAAACTAGTAAAATACATTACAAATCTCAAATTATCGATAGAAACATGTTGACATATATAAAATAAAAGATTTTATTGCATTTAGACCAATGAAAATAACAAGATCATGATTTTAATTTAAAAAAAACCTCTAACTAACATCACTGTAATTTTTGCGCCAGTATTGAAATTAGCATTATAAAATTAGTGAATAAATATTAATTTTTATATCCTTTAATAAAAACTATATTTTTCCAAAAGTGTTCAACCCTTATGCCAACATGTTGCATAGTTACATTTATAAATGGTTCCTTCTAGTAATCTAAAAAATTCAGCAAACATTGTCTCTTTTTCAGGACACTAAAGTGTCCAAGGACACTAAAGTGTCCAAGTACAACACTAGTGTTAAGAAATAGGACACTAAAGTGTCCAAGGACACTAAAGTGTCCAAGTACAACACTAGTGTTAAGAAATGCTGTGAGACAATGTAAACTATTTGTAGTGTTGATTTTCTATTGCTAATACCTATTTATTGAATGACTTGCCTATATTGAATAGCTGACTAACAGGGGTGTGTGAAAAACTAAGCAGAAACATTGTCATTGGAAGCTGAAAGTCAGGTCATGGGAGACTGGATCTACAGGATGACAGGAGGGAAGACGACGAAGCCTCTTAAGGGTTTTGTTTAAACTTTGTGCAGCATGGTTCTGAGCTAATTCCATGAAATTCAAGCTATCAATGCTTCTAACATAAATCTAGGAAACATTAACTAGCGAGAAATGAGAAAAACTGAAGTCCTTGATCTCATATGGTGAGGGAATTTTTTATTAAACTAACGCAAGATACAAATGTGTGAAGCGACGTGAACTATGGGTAATTCATTATACAATGAATGAGTAAACATTTTCGTTACTTTCGTTGTTGAAAAGAAAAATTTTGCACATAATCTGAACTCTACAAAAGACTTAAGATGTACAACAGATTCTGGGTTTCCCTTATTGTTACAGACCCAATGTTCGGCCCCAATGTGTCTTCCATAATGTTCTTGAACCAAAGCTTTAAAAGTTTGGCTTGCTGCGTGGTTGCGTTTATTTCCGCTCTCTGTCTTCCTTTCCTTATACATTAGTGTGGACGCGAGGATCTAACTGTAGAAAATAACGTGGAATATTGAAAAACCGTTTCTTGAAAATCTTCTAGCAATTCTGTTGTCCTTACATATGTTCGTTTTGACAATATAATTGCTTATAAAGTGGCCATTTTTATTTGCTTTTGACCTTAAAACACTAGTTAAGGAAGAAAATATGAACGTAATTTATTTCCTCGTTAAACATAGGTAACTCATTAAATACGAAGAATAGTTGATTTAGAATCTAAGTTGAGAAATTGTACACTTTCGATGCATGTCATTTGTTGGGAAGTGTGATGTGTGCTACGAATTAAGAGAATCACATTATGATTATATAATAACAATGAAAAATATCTCAAAGAGGTAGAGGCAAGGAAACCATAGAATCACCAACTCCAAGCAGAAATAATTCGGGTCACGAGATTAAATTCAATAGTGGTAGTGTGTTGTGGAAAAATTTTGCACACTAGATTGGAAATAATCCAAGGCTATCACTTGAAGGATAAACTTTGATGCAATCATTTACAGAAAAAGAGAATAACATTATCCAAATTCCTCAGTCAAGCAACTCGAGTTATTCACCTTGTTATCCGAGAATTGATCAATTATTAATGCTATTCTGACTTGGCTATTAGTTTGCACTTCTAGACTTCCGAAGAATAGAAAGCTAAAGTGAGGCATCTACATTATGCACAAAATAGCAATCTAGGTCAGGCTCTTGGTTTGTTTGCATCTTTCCTCCTTGTCACCGAAACTCCGCGAGAGCGTATATGCCACTCTAACACTAGATTAACATTGGTGCCGGCCATGGGGCATGGAGTAGCCAGCCGATGAACGTATTAGGATTTGAGAAAGAATCCTAATAAGCCTATAACCCATTTTGGAGAATCCTTCCCAAAGTAGAGAAAGGAACAACATCCTTGGAAAGTTCCTAGCACATTGGGAACACCTCCTAGTGGTAGTGGTGATGGACAATCATCGAAAGGAAAGAGGGAGATATGGGCTATTGGCATGCCACCTCAGGAGTCCTTCTACATGGACTACAGAGTATAATAACATTGCAACCAACCCCATCCGCGAAAAGTTAGGTTTGGGAAGTAATCGCTGGTTTCGGTAATAGTGTCCTTTAATTTCTGGATCAAGGTATTATGTATCTTTCATTGATGGTTTCAGGTGGACTATCTTATGAAGCACAAGGATGAAGTATTCATTTGCTTTAAAAAGTATCTTGCACTTGTTGAGAACCAAATAGGAAGAAGTCTAAAGAGACTAAAGTCAGATGGAGGAGTTGAGTACTTCTCTAATGAGTTTGATGAATTCTTGTAGGATAGAGGAATCAAGAGAGAAATTATAACAAGGTAAACCCCTGAGCGAAATGGGGTAGCAGAGAGGAGAAATAGACTAATTGTTGAAACAACTAGGTCAAAATGTTAAATGAGAAAAAAATTACCTAATTACTTATGGGTAGAGAGTGTATCTATTGATACTTATCTTGTAAACAAGTTGCCATTCAAATCTCTTGATGGGATGACCCCATATGAAGTATGGCATGGTAGAAGACCTTCACTTGATCATTGCAAGATCTGTGGATGTGTTCCCTATGTGCATATCCCTTCTCAAATAAGAGGTAAGCAAGACCCTAAGAAAGAAAATTGCATCTTCATAGGGTATGACTTGAATGAGAAAGGATACAAGCTCTACAATCCTTCCAAGAAAGGATTTATGGTCAGTAGAGATGTTGTCTTGGATGAGAATGATTCTTGGTTTGAAAGTGAATGCAAGAAAGTAAAGCCACCGTATGACTTGGAAGAGGAATTTCCAAGCCTCACTAAAGAAGACCCTAATCAAATTAAAGACATCAACTTAGATGATGAGGACATCATCAACTTAGAAGAATTCAACGCATGGAAGTCCAAAGGCAAAGTCAAAATGAAGAAGTTACAAGATATACCAGAATCATCCAAGCAAGCAATCACAAGATCACAAAGGGAGAGCAAGAAGCCAATGAGAAATGGGTATGAAACCTCTTTAGTTACTAAGCACCATGTTTATCTTGCAAAAGACTTGTCATTTGAAGAGCCATCATCATATGAAGAGGCAAAGACCAAGACATAATGGAAGGAAGCTATGGATGACAAAATCGAAGCACTGAAGGAGAATGATAATTGGGAGCTAGTGCCGAAGAAGGAGTCTATGAAGGTAACTGATTCTAGATGGATCTATAAGATCAAGAGGAATTCTAATGGATCAATAACCAGGTACAAAGATAGACTTGTGGCTAAGGTTTTTGCACAAACCCAAGGAGTTGATTATGAAGAAACCTTATCAACTATGGCCAAAATGCCAACCATTAGGGTATTGGTAAGTATAGCTGCATCAAAGAATTGGAACATGTATCAATTCGATGTAAAAAAATCATTTCTAAATGGCTGGATTTCAGAGGAGGTGTACATGTCTCAACCTCCTGGCTATGAGGATCCAAGCAAGGTAACATATGTGTGTAAATTGAACAAAGCTCTTTATGGATTGAAGAAGGCACGTAGCGCATGGAACCATAGGTTGACTACATACCTTCAGGATCAAGGATTCATAATGAGTCAAGTACATACTTCTCGATTTGTTAAGAGGAGTAATTCAGAGAAAATATACCTATGTGTGCATGTTGATGATATCATACTCATAAGTAATGATGCTAATGGCATCAAGCAGATTAAGAATCAAATGATGTAGGAGTTCAAAATTAGTGGTCTAGGATCACTAAAGTATTTTCCTAGAGTTTAGCTACTCTATACTAACTCTAGAATTTACATTACTTACAGAAAGTATATACAAGACATGTTAAAGAAGTTTGAGTTGCAAGATGTCAAGGTAGCAAGTTCTCCAATGGAGGTAAACCAAAAGTAAAGTGCTCATCAACGTGATCTGCTTGAGAATATTGGAGGTTACCAAAGCATAGTGGGAAGCTTGAACTATGCTATATTGACAAGGATTGATATTGCTTATGGAGTAAGTGTTTTGAGCCAATTTATGCACAAACCTAGGGCATCTCACTTGGAACATGCCAAGAGGATTTTGAGATACCTTAAGGGCACTCAAAATGAAGGATTATACTTTCCTTATACCTCAGATTTGGACATCAAGATATATTTAGATGCAGATTGGGCACGTTGAAAAGATGATAGAAGGAGTACCTCATGTTACCTATCTTTTGTAGTTGATAAACCTATATCATGGTCTTCAAAGAAGCAACCTACTATTGCTTTATCTTCTACAGAGGTAGAGTATAGAGGATTGGGCAATGCTACTCAAGAGGCCATATGGATCAGATTGTTATATACAGATTTGGGTCTTCATACTACATCTCCAATGATTTTTGGAGATAATACAAGCTCACTACATCTTGAAGAAAATCCTATTTATCATGCTAGGACCAAGCTTATAGAGTCCCACTATCATTATGTGAGAGAGAAGCTATTGATCAAGGAAATTCAGTTGGCATATGTATCAACTAATATGCAATGTGCATATTTATTGACTAAAGCATTAGATGGTACAAAATTTTGCAGGTTCAAGTCTATGATTGGATTGTAGGACATTCAAGAAGATTGAAGAAGAAGACCAAGCCAAAATGTTTGGCTTGAGGGGGAGCTATTCGTGCAAAAACCAAGACTACCCATTTGGCTAGAGTTTATGTGCAACTAATTGAAGTTTGATAGGAACCATTGCTAATGAAACCTTTACCTTTTACCATTTGTAAAAGTCTTTTACTTGGAGGAATATTTGTAACCACCACTAAACTCATGGAGTTTGTTAGTTGGTAAAGTCACGACTTTATTTGGAGACAATATCTCCTAGATTAGAGGATCACTTTTAGTGAGAGCCAATGATGAATTCAAATTCAAATTCAAATCGCTCATCTATAAAAGATGGTTGAAAAAACTCGCGGGATAGGAGACTTCAATTCCGAGTTCTTATTGACTACATTGTAAGAGATTGAGGCTCACATCATAGCCTACACCACTCAATATCATTAGGCATTGATTATCATGCCAATGATCATGTACAACATTGTCTTATAATACAATAGATCAATTCTTTCATCTATGGTCTCTCTGTCATAGTTACAGAGAACAATCATTTTGTAATGCTTATATCGCACTCATTCCTTTACTATTTTCAATGTTCTATAGCTTGTTGAAATCAGCTACAAGTCTTCTACATGCTCACAAATTGTGAAGATAATCCATTCAGCTGATTTGGAGAAAAGATCATTGAAGTATGAACTGGTTAAACTCTACAGAGGTCCAAAAAATCAAGGGTGATGATTTGATTGCTAAATTGATTGCTCTGTGTATAGTGCATCATAAGTGATTCCACTTGGAATCATTAGCTCGTTAAGCTAATTTGATATCTCCAAAAGGAATGTTTCTAATTCCTACTCTACTATAAGCACTAAGCTTAACAAGCAGCAGGTGTGTGAACAAAAATAGAAGGTTTTAATTTATCCTTCAACTTGGAAGTAGTTTGTTTTGGTTCAATTATTTCCCGCATCACTTCCAAGGTACATAGGCACTTGCATAGTGTCATTGGAAAGCTAAGAGGGCCTACAACTCAACTCTAAAGCAAAAAGGGGCTCGCACAAAGCAGGGATTGGTAGTACCTACTCATTTCTTAGAGTGTCCATCCATCTTTCGCAACATGGATCAAATAATGTATTCAATGGATCGAAGAGGAAATAAAAGGATCATGACATAGTATAAATAGAATCAGGTCTCGACTTTGTGCACTAGAGATCAACCACACAGACGCGTGGCATTAGCTTCATGGCCTCAGGCCGGTAACATGCCTGCGCACCTCGTTTTTTGCTACATGCATCGACAATGTTTATTAAGGTGAAAAGTTATTATCTTTTAGGTCTGCCTTTTTGGCAAGACTGTTCAACCTACATCATAATTGGAATATAACAAAAATATCTGACAGCCTTAAGATAAATCTATACATGCATTTTAGAAACTCTATACTTATCTGTCCATCATTCTATCACTTTCATGGTATTCTTCATTTCCTTTTTACTTATTGCCAACAATTTATTCGCCATATTACAATTCTTTAACTTTCGAACTTCTTCCTGCTTTCCATTATACAATTTCTCACATAGCTCTTTAGCAACTTGGTTTAAAACAAAAATAGGGCATGAATTATTTCCATTATATGGGACAATTCTACAAAAACTATCTATCATATGGTTTCTCATTTTTTGAAAATACCTCCGTTGTCTTTCAAAGTAATTAGTAACAGGTAAAATGCATAGAAAGAATGTCATCATACTCATGGTTCTTGTCTATTGATTTTTGAGTTTCAAAACTCACACCCTTTCTCTCAATCTAATTTACACCTTCCTCAAGTATTCTCTATATTCTAGTTTTTTTTTTCCTTACTTCAACCTTGTTTTTTAGTCACCTCGCAAATCATGTGCTACGTAAATATTCAGAATCTTACATAAAGGAGAAACAAAAATACATGTGAAGAGACAACCGCTAGAAAGTAAAGCAATGCGTTTTTCTCTACAAATCCTACAAACCCTGCGCTAGATAAATGGCCAGAAACATGTATAAACGATAAACAAAATGACATAAGAAGAGACAGCCGCTAGTTAATAGACTCAGAAAAAGATAGTAGTAGAACCAAAAAGGAGGTTAAAACCAGACAGAAAAGTAGCGCCGTTTGCTTGGAAAAAAAGATGTTCAGAGAACTCGACATAGTGAGGAGTACACAATGAAATCGAGTCGTGTATGATTGTATAAATGAGTGATTAAAGTTACGCACAGCCAAAGGCCTCATGAACGCCCTTTTGGAATAAAAAGACTTCTCCTATTCTTTGTCGTAGGCTGATATATTGAATATTTATATTTTACATTGACACTTTATTGAAATGTCTATACAAAAATTCTTTTAAAATGCAATAAACATTAAAGGATTGATTTTAATTTCTGTCTGAAACTCGATATTTAGGTGAATAATACAAGAGAAACTAAATGTATACTGATTCTTTTCTATATTTTTATACGAACACCCAAGATAACCATAGAAGTCTAAAGAACAAGATGGCTAATAATAAAAAATAGAAAATTGGTTAGATTTCAATAAAAGCTTATTGTCTTATACAATATTAATTAAGTGCGATTGCGACAATAAATCTCTGTAGCCGATAAAAACTCTCTATGTGGACGAACAAAAATAACATAAAACATAATAGAAATTCGGAGAAGACCCTTTGCGTTGGATCTTGATATCAGGCCTTAAAGTATAGTTCCTCTTATAAACAAAGTATGAAGTTTGTATGGAGAGGAAAAGTGTTCCATTTTAAGGTATATTTCTACTAATAAAAAAAAAATCACAAACTACATTTGATAAATTATAAAAGTTGAAGATGATCGGTTCCTATATGAGAATGAATAAGAGAATATATATGGGTTATTTGATAAAGTAGAATCATTACCTATATCTTAAAAAGAAGAATTGGTTTTGAGGACATGCACAAGTGGATATAACACATGATTTCAATTTCTCAAACCCATGGCATAGAGTTACACGTTTCCTTTTGGAATCAATGATTAAGAGAGATGGATGATTACAGAATCATGAAAGAAGAAGAGCAGGAAGAATATTGACTCAAAAATATCTTTGGGACTAACAATTATGAAAATGCAAAGGTTTAATTTTATTATAAATTAAATAGCTAGTTAAAGTTGCTTAGGATGACATGTGGTGCAAGGACTTGATATTTTCTTCTCCAAATTTAGCTCTTTGAACTTGCAAAATCTTTGCGAAGCTTACATGATAGACGAACAAAAGCAACTCTATCTTTGAAAAAAAGATAACACATAAGCAACTAGAAATTGGTGTATTTCTATATGAATATATTTTGAAGATTCAACAAGCTCAAGGAACATACTCCTTTAATAACATAAACGAATGGTTTATTCGTGTTGGATGAAACAAAAGCTATTGGATGAAGAAGGCAACATATGCGTGATTTGATCCAGTACAAACATTATCTATATCTTAATAAGAAGAATCTGGTTTGAGGACATGCGAGAGTGGATATAACATGACTTCTATTTTCTCAAAATAATGTTACAGAATTACACGTTTTTTTTGGGAAAACGTGATTTAGAGAGGTAGATGAAAATAATTTATGTTATGCTAACCACAAAATATGAATAGAATAATGAAAGAAGAAGAGGACAAACAATATTCACTCATAATGAAGCTAAGCCCGCCACACTCGCGTAAAAATGTCTTGATAAAGAGAACCCAAATATTTAGTTATATTATAAAATAAATAGCGCGCTGAAGTTGCGTGGAATGGCATGTTATGCAAGGAATTGATATTTTCATCTCCAAATGTCACTCTATTGTACATCTAGTTTATGTTTTGGATATCGAATTATCAAAAGTAAGTCCTTTTTAGACAAATGATTTTCGGAGTTATATCACTCCCAAAAATTCGAGGGCAGCAACGACTCTAAAGAAAATAATGACACCAACTATGGATCCCGGATGCAATTACTAGCCATTTTGGATAATTATCAAACCAAATAGTGCTATGCACTCTTAAGTATTCCGACTATGCATTAGCATTGATAAGCAAAGCATAAATGCCAGTGGCATTCACACTGCCAATCTAAGATCACCATCTATAATGCCCTTCTTGGGAATGCAAATCCAAGATCTTTGTATAATTCCCTCAAGTAAATGGACAGATCTAGAAATGAAATGCATCATGATAAATCATTGCTAAGCAATACAATACCAATACATATAAGCAACCTTATGGAGAGGTGGAGGACCCATATAGACACACACTATGCATCCATACGATGAAGATAAGAATAAGCATGCATACCTTGTTATAGGGTGGGGGAAAGATGCATATAGAAAAGCGATGAGAAGAGTGGATGATTTGGGTAGATTTAGAGAAGGTGCTTATGATATCTAAGAGGACAACAATCCGGAACGTAGTAACTGATGAATGGTGTTTGAAGGAAGCAATGGTTGGCATCTCTATGCACTATGGAGTGTAGAGTGCTGAGGAGGAGGGGAGCCAACTGAAGCCAAGGGCATCAATGCTAGGAAAAAGGAGGTTTTTGTAGAATTGGCTGGCCTCTCTAGCTTAAAGACTTATGAGGGTGTAGGCTCTGGGTAGCTTATGCATCACGCACCACTACATTGATAGGTAACCACACGAGGATGGGGAGTGACAATGTGGGGGTTTGGCGATAGGGCTAGTAGTAGAGAAAATAGGTAATTGATACGCAAGTGGACGTTTAGCATGCTTCCACTTGTACTTTCTTGACTCGATCATGGATTCTTGCTTTGTTTCAGCCCAAAACCATGAGTCTTTGGATGTTGAAGTGTCTCCAAGTGTGGGAGGGTGACCTAAGCATATAACATCCTATCGATCTTAGACACAAACATCTTTATTACTTTACTATAGTTTTCTAAAGCATCTGTATTACTTTACTACCCTTCATATATATGAAGATGATAAGATTCTTATAAGGTGTATGTGTGGAGGTCAAAAGGGCCTTCTTCCCTTCAAAATCATGTAAGAACTGCTTATTGGGTTCACTTTGTTATAATTTTCTTTTCGAAGTAATATAAATCTCAGTTGGTTCACGTATTCCTTACCTGTCCAATTTTTTAGTACGTATAACGTCCACCTTTGTTATCACCTTGTGGCAAAGGTTTTTGATGTAAGAGGCCGAGAGGAATAGGGTCTAGGGAATCTAGATTCATGATGAACATGCTTCCTCCTTTGTCTCCTCATCCAAAATCAGCATGTTACAGAGTTGAGCTGTACAATTTTGGACATACCTTGTGGGACCATGGCTTTATAGCTTGTCATCTATTGAGACTCACACTTGCTATGACCCAAACTCATTCACATCCCACATCATTTAGTTCAAAAAAAAGAAATACCATTCATTAAAGGTTCCAATACAAACCACAAAGTATAGATGACCCACTGATGGCCCAAGAAGATCTTGTGGAACTTCTTTTAAGAATCAAGATCAATTCTGGAGCTTCAAAGGAAGACACAGATGATCATATTAGGTAAGCTTGGCATTACATAAAAGAAGAGGGTTAGAACGACAAAATAATGACTTCGTGGCTCTATTCCCAATAAGTTTGAATGCATTGGCTGATAAATGGTTCACCCAATTTCTTCCGAGTCCAGACCATGGAACTCCAAAGAACATGTTTTGGATGATCTTGAAAATTTGAATCTAAGAAAAGATGAGTAATTCCCATGATTCATGACCTATATAAAACACTAGTTGCAAAGCTACCATATGCTCCACGCGATTTTTGGATAAACAAATGGCTAGAAAAAGCCGTTATGATGAGCACTAGGCATATGCTCCGAGACTTGCTAGAAGCAAGTTCTTCATTAGAATATTTCATTACCATGGCGACAACGATCAAGCAAGCCAGAGTTCACTTTTACGATAAACCCATTGTGCCGAGAGCGGTGGGCCGACATCCAAGGACAGTGACACTTGGCTACTTTAAAATAAGATTGAATGACTAAGTTATAAAGAGAAACTAAGGATCTAAGAGCGTGAGAGACAAGGGCAAGTCTTTACTGTACTATATGTCACCAACAAAGGCATCCTCAAACCTAGTATCTGAACAAAATAATCTACCAATTTTCTGGGAAACGAGTGCGTGGAGCTCGCACTACTTTAAAGGGATGGTGGAACCCCAAGCAACTAAGTTTAGGGGAAAATCAATCAAATAGGTTCTACCCATGGTACCGATGACACAATCGATGGTGGCTCCAAAACTTTTTTTGGGTAATATTCTTATAGCCCCTACACTTTTTGCTAGCCATGGAAATATAGGTATGCAAAACAACACAAACAATGAGTCCGCAATGTTCAAAAATAGGCCTTGAT
The DNA here is from genome assembly GCA_020310875.1 of Ceratopteris richardii. Classification (NCBI taxonomy): domain Eukaryota; kingdom Viridiplantae; phylum Streptophyta; class Polypodiopsida; order Polypodiales; family Pteridaceae; genus Ceratopteris; species Ceratopteris richardii. Next base: position 10,629,409 of record CM035420.1, read on the forward strand.
GGCCTATAGTAAGTTTTAGATATGGAGAATACCACAATGTACAAGCTCCATGGATCTTACTTGAAAATGCACCAGCATGCTCCAATTGTCCAGAATCTAGGGACCAATGCACAAGAGATTTTGCAGAGCAGGTTTTGGCAACCCTGAACACAACAAATAATGCTTTCCATGTTTTAGTAGAATTGCTTGGGATGATGAATGTTGTGGTCGAGAACTAGCACGCAAGCTTCAGAATCATTACAATGCATTAAATCGATTCAAATGGAAAGACATCAATATGGTTAAAAAACATGGTAAACTCTATCCTTGAACCTCTCACTTGTGTTCATATTCATGTCATGAATTACCATACTTGCACTTGAAGGCAGGATTAGACATCCGTGGTAGAAATTACATGAAGAGATCATGCTTTGGATATTGTACTATCCATCAAATCTATTTGCATTAAGTCATTATCATCCATGTGATGATGTGTGTGTGAACCTACTCCAAAGGAAATCGTGATGGAAAAATAATTACTATCTATGAAAATGCTTTAGTAAAAGATAAGAACGCATATTATTCTTTCTTGGTTTTCCTTTTAGAAATAAAAGAGGTGTTAAGGAGGAAAAAGGCGCTGAGAAAGAAATATGCGGGGCCAATATTGAAGTTTGAAGGGAAGGGACTCTTTTTTGGGCTTGTTTCATGGTTTTCAGGCATGGCAGTTACGAGTATTATGGGGAAGGAGAATCTTCGGTTCCAGAGAGGAAAGAAGGGCCTTGCTTCAAAGGAAGAAGAAGGGCATCACGGTGGACATTTGGGGGAGAGAGCGCTCAGTGAAGGAGGAGATCAGTAGGGTATGATGGGGAAGCACTCAGAGTCGAGTTGTTGTTCATTGAACTACGAGAAAAATGTATGGCATCATCATCAAGAAGATTAGTACTTCAAATTAGAATAAAGAGTAGATGAAGAAGTATAGGAACAGACTAGATGCGTACATCATGAGTATTCACATACATGGTTGGAAGGGGAATCAGGTACAGAAAGAGAGTTTCGCATAGCAGAGGGCATCCTTTGTCCACCTGCACTTTCTACAACAAGGAGGGAACATAAGCTCTTCAGGAGAACATTTTTTCAAGTGGTTGCTTCTTTTGTGGAAAGTCAAGCTTTCAAAAAGCAGAATGACTGCTTTGTTGCACATACGTGGAGGCACGAAAGGCTAACTGTTAATTATCGTGAGATCATAGTAATTGTCTATTGCGCTCATCGTCGGAAGTGGTGGTACTTTGGCATCTTCAAAGGAATATTCTAATAAGCGTCTTCGCGGTCGAACATTAATGGTGGATGCTCATTCTATAAGTTTGTCAATATATTTTGATACAGAGCATTTGTGTTGAAAGTTTGGGCAGTAGAAGTTTTAAATTAATGCTTTGGCGTTTTCTTTTTGTACGGTAATCCATCCTTGAGTTTTACGCATGAATATATGTATGATTATATTGCTCAATGGCAAACTTTGTTACAATAGTCCGTATTCTATAACCCAGAATATATCTGCTGTTATGAAACAATGAATTGTACTCCTGCATTCCTGTTTATGAGATCTGGAAGCAATATATAAATAGAAGCGAATATCAATGATTTCTTACAGATGAACCAAATTCAAACTGTGGTATATACAGAGGTCAAGTTATAAAACTTTTTGTTCTTTGAATATATACATACGTTAGTGACAGAAATCTATGCTCTTGGCAAGTTTTGTATGCATTTTCGCAGAGACATACATGGGAAAACACTGCACTTGTACTTGTTCTAATGTTCTTGACAATTGCATTAAAAACTGTTGTTGTGAAGAAAATAAATGAAAGAATTCTGAGGATCGATGCAAACCCATCCGCGTGTTATGCATAAAGCTTTTGTTTTGAAAACTCTCTAGTTGATGGTGTTAAAATTATTATGGGCGCACTGATATCATAAAACAATGTTAATTATCTCTCTAGGATCTCATATATGTAGTACTCTTATACTGAATTCTTGTGTAGTTTTTCCAGAGTTGAATGTAATTTGCTCCCTTAATGAGTTTCTTTTCACAAACATAGTACGCGCAGATTTCTCTTTCTACTCATCATTAGCTTCATTAGCATCAAGCTCGAATGCGACCATCTACAGGCTAAACACCATATGTTTAAGCTATTAAAGAATGATAATTTTTGAGGAAAAAATTTATATCGAAAGGTCCTCCATTAATATCAATACCGTTGTGTAAACTTGAGACGTTTCCAAAGAATTCGAAAGGTTTTCTTTCTTATTGCTTGTTTTATTATGTGAAGCATACTTTGATGAACTCAATTGGAAGTGTTTGCTATATATATTTATGTATGAGTTTACTTCAAGAGAATTCATGTTGCTTTAGCACAATGGTAAGTACCACGTTAAGAAACTCCACCTCCTTAATGTCAATCCGCAGAAGAGATAGGAGTGATATGAAGATCATGAACGCAAGATGTAGTGAGAGTGAAGGTGAGAAGCATAGAGATGCACACACACATACACACACACAATGAAGAGACAAGCAAGACACAATGGAAGGTATGGAAATAGACTCTATTGCTCAAGATCTCAATTACAAGCTCGAAATAGGTCTAAGCTCTCTCTACTCATACAAGATAACCTAAAAAATGAGCCTTCTAGCTCTTTTAATAGTTTTTAGACTAGTTTTGACCAGTTTCACATCTAGTGATCGGCATAGTTAAAAAATAGGTTCTAGATGCTATTTGAAGGTCTAAACAAAGTCTAAAAATAACCAAAATTGGTAGGCTCATTCTACCTAAGCTCCTCACTATTGGGAGTTTTTTAAAGTTATTATAAAACATATTTCATTTGAAAAATAATATATCTGGCTCCCCACTACTTTGTTGTGCTCTGTCTTCACATACTTTCGCGTCATCTGTGCATGTGGCTATTGCCAACACCCCCTCCCTCTCGCTTCTGTCGTCCTCGATAGAACCTTGCTGTGGGGTCTGTCGGAAATAATTTTGTAGGAGGTCCTAAGCGAGGGTATGTTCTCAAATGCGGATACCTCTTGCAAGATATGCTTCAAGTTTTTCCCAATCGATGGGTTGAGGTTCCTCTGGTGGTAGGAGTCTGTAGTGCATGGAGTACACCAGTTGTTCACAAGAAAAAAATAGGAGTAGGTGTGTGGGCCTGCTAATGAACACCTTTGAATGGTATTCCAAAAAACCGATAGTAAACATTTCTTCAAAGGTCATTCTATAGCATGCCGGTAGATATTTGATGCAATAGTGCAACGCATAACACACGCGGAGCGATGGTGTTGTACTCATATCATATGCTAAATCTTGATTGCCATGCTCGAATTTCAGGTTGTTCACATGTGGTGCCTTGATCCAACGGAAGACTTTGAATACAATCTGCATCATATCAAATATTTTGACACTCATATGCATTGCTGCATCATCAATTTTCATCATAAACAACGGAGCTAGTGTCGAATAGTTTCCATCATATATCCCACAGTGGGTGGTCCACGGGGTGGCATGAAATATGGGTAATTGAGCCAGTCTTGGCACTACTTGTGGTTCTGTACTTTGATTGCAAAGGCCTTCCAGGAGCGGCGTCGTGGTATCGGTCCCCAACATGGGTTATACTTTAAATGGAGTGGTGGATTGAGCCATGTGCTCATCATTTTAGGATATTCCTGTAATAAGTCTTGCCGCCAAGTTGGTTGATATATTTCTCCTCTCTACGTGTCCATGGGCAAGTCTTCAAGCTCAAACTGAGTTGCATAGGAGGGTTTCTTGCCTGTTTCCTTCTTTATGGCCAATTGGTATTCTGCCATTAACATAAAATATGGTTTATATTGTAGCTCATGACCAGATATATACTTGCAAGGGTCCAAGTGAGCGAAGTAAGGGGATTGTAAAATATGCTCTTCGATCATAGCCATTACGTGTAATTGTGCTTCCACCCTTGCTGAGTGTGTCTTGCCAAGTTCTTCTACAGTCTTCATCCATGCGGGAGTAGGGAGTTTGAATGTGGTCTGGACCTCGGCCATACGCGTCCGCCTAGGATAGGTTGGGGTTCATAAGCTTCTTCAAAAGTGTCCTCCACCGAGATAGTCACTGTTTCTTCATCCGCTGATAATTCTGGTGGGGAATCTAGTCTAGGGGGTGCTTCGTATGCTACTATCTGTGTTTGAAGGGTCAATACCTGGGCCCGTAAAGCATTGAGTTCCTCTATGATCTCAGGAGATGTTGCCATTAGAGCTGGTGGTGCTTGCTGTACTGGTGCTCTCAACTGGAGCATCTTGTGGTCTTCTTTGAGCTTCTGATATGCCGCATTCATGCTGTCATAATCCTCTAGTAGTCGGACATGATCTTCCCATAGTATCTTCATGGATTTAGAGGGGACAGATTTGAAACGACTAGGACTCAAGGGTTTGTCTGGTTGATCTAAAGCAGCTTCAAGGTTCTCTCTATTCTGCTCTTGCAAGCGTTGGTTCTCTTCTTTAGCTGCTCCGAGAAGGTGTCTAAGTAGTCCCATGTTTCTAGTGAGGGTCCCATTGCGAATGGTTTGAGCCCTTAACAAATGGTCAATATCTATAATGGCCTCTTTTTTCTTCCGTTCACTTTCGAGTTCAAGTGTGTGGTAGGCCTGACGTAGATCTTGGTAGCGTTTGTTAAGGGAGGCATTCTCGATTGATAAAGAGTTGAGCTGCAACTGTAAGTCGTTCGTGGTCTGCTGTAGTGTCTGGTAATTGGTGCCTAGAGATGCAAATTCATCTCTTACTTGGGTCATGCATGCAAACATTTGACAGAATGCGGTGTCGATTGTGGGTGATAATATTAATGATAGAATGGGTGAAGTTGTTGTGGGTGTGGGTGTTGATGCAAGGGGAAGGGGGAATAGGGATGGGAAAGTGGATGCAGTGGTGACTCTGGAAAAATGTGATGTGCCCAAATGTGGTGGTAAAATGGATGAGATGAGATGGTGGTGTAGTGGGTGGTGATATGTCCATGTCACTAGATGTGGTGTCGAGTGTAGTGATCGTGAATAGTGGAGTGATATTGGGTGCGTGAGTGGGTTTAAAAACAAGATTTACAAAGGTTGCTAAATAGTTTATAGATGGGGTTTCTTGTATTGCTTGGTGCAGAGGGGAAAGAGGAAATACAGTGGGTCGGGGAGGTGATAAGGGGGAGAAAGTCAGTGGAGGGGGAAATGGGAATAGGGGTCTTGGAGGGATGGGGAAGGAAAGGATGGATGGATGGAAAAATGAACTAGATAGAAGGGTTAAAGTCCTAGGAGGGAGGCTAGCTTGTGTAGGTCTAGAAAGGGTGAGAGGAATTGAGGCAATGCAGGCTTCTGTGACCGCACTATCAAAAGATTTGGATGTTCTGAGAGAGGCAAGGTGTATAGGAGAGATTGGAGGGACTGGAGGTGAAAGAGGAGTGGTTGGGGTGGTGGGTACTTTAACCACATGAGTGGGATTAACAGTAGAAGTGTGGGGTGGGGAGTCGAAGAGGATTGTTTCTTCTATCAAAGGACCTTCCCGAATGAGGCATGCTTCTCTGGCCTATTGTGAAGACTGAACATCCATTGGTACACGACTATATTGACCCGTTTTTGATAACAAGCGAATGTGGTGTGGGTCAAACTCTAGTAGTGGCTTTCTTTGCAAATAGCATAATGCTTCATTAGTGCCTATTGACATGACCAGTTCTTAGAAACCTTGAATGTAGACTTCTTCGAAGCCTCCTATAGCGAGTTCTTGTTTGACAAGCACTTGACTTTCTTCTTTCGATAGCTTTTTATGCGCCCAAACTGCTTCCATGGTGCAGTAGAGTTTCTTGATTGCCAATGTATAGGCACGTGCTTCAAATGTCTCATCTTCGTAAGTATTAGTGTCACCCTGATTATCAGTGTGTTGTTCTTGTTGATCAGTCTGCACATTCTCTTGAGATTCATGACTGGCTAGACTCGCTTCATCATCTCTGTCTTCAACATGAGTCTCTGTCCTTTCCTCTTCAGAGCTCGAGACTACTTGCTCTTGCAGTTGATCAGGGGTGTGGTAGGGTAACTTGGGAGTTCATACTCCTAAGAGAAAAATTGTCCTTCTGAAAACTGAAATTCGTTTGAAAAAGCATCAGGCATTTCAAAATCGAACATGGTATTCATTGGTTCTGCTTCCACGTTGGGTATAGGAAAAGTAAATGCTTTTGCACCAATGGAGGTGGGAATTTCTGTTGCTGTAGTGGTAGGTTGCACGACTATGGTTGTTTGAGAGGTAACGGTACTGGTAGTACCTTCCGTGATAACTCGTCATGACAATCATATGCGAATGGGTTGTATTGGTGTAGGGGGTTCCGTAGGAGATTGTTCTAGAGATGGTTGACGTGATGGGGACTCTCGAATTTGTAGGCATGGGATAGATCCACTCATGCGCTTGCGTGCTTGTCCCTTGCTAGCTTTTCTGGCTTTCTTGGAAGTTCCTTTCAATTCTTCACTTGTCATTGCACGCTCTATAGGCAAGTCATATGCCAAACATATATAAACTGTTCGAGTGAGAGCGCACATCCGTGGATGAATTTTTTCCTTTCCCATCTATGCTACGCTAGATACAATTGATCAATGATCCAACTCGCAAGAACTATTGTTTGGGACCCTATACATGCTAAATACAAACCAAACCAAATACGCTTGTGAGGCATGGTGAAACGATCCTCAGCTGGGAATCCAAAGTTTTGCATACATATACATAATGGCTTAGATAGCTTAGGCATGACGGCTAAAATGTCCTCCCATTTGATAACGTCACCACACTTCATCGACTCTGGAATCAACCTTTCTCGCTCTGTCGGCGTGTGAGTTCCATGGATCTTAATTGCAGCTTGAATCAAATCCTTTGAAAGATAGAACTTCATGAATGGGGGGTCATTTACCAAACGTGACAAAATAAAAGTGGCCGATAAGTCCTTGTTCTTTGAGGCTGTTAGAGTGGTCACCAGGTAGTAGCATCTATAAGAATCCGGTTTGGGCAGTGAATCACTGAAGTATTCCATAAAACCTACTCTAGCCGAAACATGCTTTAAGTCTTTTGTATTTTGGAGCGCTTCAAATTCTCTGGACAAGAACTGATACTTGCCCCACTTACTACTATCCAAAGTCAACGTAGCATCAAAAATGAAATCTATATCGGCCAAAGATTCTGCTAAACCTTGGAACCAATAGGAATTATGGTGAACTTTTTCAGTGTATCCCCTGTGAGGATCATCAATCAGCATAGGTCCTAGGAATCCTTGAAATTCAGGTGGTTGGATCGTGGGATGTGGTTCCACTAGTAATTCACCAAAATTGACCACAGGTACACTGGGGCCAACTTCAGACGGTCCTTCTCTCTACATGATGAGTGATGCAAGTGTGGAGAAGATCTGTTACAAAAGATTAGCACATTAGTATGGAAATTAATCATGATCCCAATAAAGTGAGACCGCAATCCCTTTCAATAACCGATGTGTAACCTGTGTAGCCAAGTGTTGTATTGATTGTTCCTACTTGTAGAAGAAGGTTGAGGAAGTGTTGAATATTTCCACTAATTTTGTTGAGATTTATGCTTGTCATTGTCTGCATTGTTGAAATCTATTGGTGCTTTCTGTCCTTTCAACATCCATACTTTTCTCGTGCCACTTGCTTGGTGATGATGATACTGCTTTCTTCTTTGCATCATTTGGTAAGGTTGTTGGTTTGGGTTCCTTTGTTGTGGTTGACTCCCTTGTGGTTGGGATTGAGAGGTTGGCTGGACACTCTACTTTGGAAAAGAAGGCAGGTCCAACACTTGCGGAACTTTCCCATTAGGAAGTGCTTCGTTTTGTACCATACATGTAGTCCAGTCCGCAATAAGTGTGGAGGGATGGGCACCGCAGAGTGTTTTGCCCATGTGGCTACTGATGCAGTCCACCTGACCATTGATGAAACCCACCTGACCGTTGCTGGAAGACCAAGGGGAAATCTCCTCACATCCTTTTGTCTGGAAAGTATCCATCGTCAAGCTCTCATGGGTTGACTTTGGAATGAGCGTGCTTAGCCGAGGGATCTGACCAAAGATCTTCCGGTCCTCCGACACTTGCGTTTCATATGGTCTACGGTTACATACCTCAGGCGGAGTGTTGTTACAGAAGTCAAGCGGTATCACTCGCTATTCATCTAAGGTTCCAATCTGCAAGGAGCCTTGTCTAATTTTTAGGTCCACTAAGTGATCATATAGCCAATCTTGGCCAAGGATTAGGGGTTCTATCAGGTCGTTGTCATGGCACACTAGTAGCTTCACTCATGTTCACAATGTGTACGATGATAGGAAGGTCCACCTCACCCATGCAAAGGGGTTTCCATGCCTTGTAGCCCTATGAGGTATGCCTCAATTGGCTGCATTTCTATTCCCGCATCCTTACAATGGGACCATCTAATCGCACTAGTCGCAACTCCTGAATCATTTAAAGCCTTGAGATCTTGACAAGGGTTGTCATGCTCTAGCCTGACTGTAATAAATGGTCTCGTATCCACTATGCTAGGATGAGTTGTTGACTTTGCTTCACACATGGCCATGGGGTATCTGGGTGTTGTTTCCAGATGATCATAATGTTCTTTCCCTAGTCCTTGTCTTCTTAGCTTCATGCACTTAGTGCATTCTATCGCTTCTACCTGAGCTTCATCTCGTATTCTATTTTCTTCCTCCTTGCACTTCTTTCCCAACCTAAGTCGTCTAAGCATATCCTCAGTAAGAGGTTCTTGATATAACTTGACTCTATAGCCACTAATGTAATTAGGCATTATGTCTCCTTCTAGGGTGGATAATTGTACTGCTCCACTTGTCAAGAGTCTGTTAATGATCATAGGTCCATAACCTCGCTTTTCTAATTTCCACGTGTGATGTTTCAATGTATAAACTAGGACTAAATCTCCTTCTTTTAAGCCTTTGTTCTTCACGTGTGCATCGAAATAGGCTTTCTATCGCTTCTTTGCTGCATATATATCTGTTGTTGCTTTCAGCGTGGTTTCCCCTAATCGTTCCAAGTCCATTATTCTTGATGATAATTTATGGCCGGTCCACTAATGTTCTTGTGCAACCTCAAGGGTCGGTATCAAGAAGTACAAAGGAAGCACAACATTCTCACCAAAAACCATCTGAAAGGGAGTTGCGTTGCGTAAGGTCTTGTAGGCCACACGATATGCCCAAACAGTGTGATGTAGCTATTTGTCCCAATCTAAATGTTTGTTGTTCACGAGTTTCGTCAATACATTACATAGGATCTTGTTAGTGCTTTCTGCTTGACCATTGGCGTTAGGATGATATGGTGCAGATTTCTTGTGAATCACCATAAAATCCTATAACAAATATTTAATGACTTCATTTAGAAAGTGATTTCCTCGATCGCTCACTAGCTCTATAGGCAGTACATATCTTGTAAAGATATTTTCAAATAAAAATTTTGCAGTCGTGTGTGCATCATTCTTTGTCGTGGCCTTGGCCTCTACCCATTTGGTAAGATATACTCTCGCAATAATGATGTATTCAACATGAGTACCTTTTGCAGGGGGGTTAATGAGTCCTACCAAATCTATACCCCACTTAGAATATGCATGTCCTCCCATCATGGGTTTCAAAAACATTTCATCTCTACAAGTAGGAAATTGAGTGCTTTGGCACTCATCACATCTCTTAACATAGGTATGTGCATCCATGTGAACAGTGGGCCACCATAATCCTACAAAGAGGATGGCTTTGATGATCCTATCGGGGCCAAAATGACTCCTGCAACACCTTGGTGTGTATTCTATAGTACGCTCAAATAATCGCTTTCATGAACACATTGTCTTAGGTATCCGTCTCTTCCCCGTTTGTATAGATTGTCACCAATAAGGGAATAGTCTTGAGCTTCCTACTCTATACTTTGTTATGGTGCTAAACTCATTCCTTGAGGGAATGTTTTCATCCTCAAGTACGTCACTAAAGGTCCACTCCATTCTGGTGTGAGAGACACATGATATAACGTAGCATGTTCTATTGGTGGTCTTTCACAACCAACAGGGTAGAGTCTCTACATAACTTGTAGACATCTGCTCCCATAGAAGGCCAATATAATCCTAGTCTATGTAGAGTTTGCAATGTACGATGTTTCCAATGATGTTTCTTTAATGCACCTACATGTGCTAATTGCAACCAATTTGCATTTTCTGATTCATCTACATAACAAGCAAGAATCTTTTGATTACCCTTTTTATATATACTTCCTGCTATTATTTGATATCTTTGAGACTTGGTAATCTCTCCTTCCGTGACCCTTATCCTACGATTCTTGGGTCCATATGTGAGAATGGGGACAATCGGCTTAGCCCATTCTCGTACTATCTCAAGATTAAACAAATATGCATCCGGTAATTCTTCCGCTATCCTTCAGGAGCTTCTCCTGTGGTTAATCTTGAGAGGTGGTGAGCTCTGAGGTGTGTCCTTCCCTTCCTGACTATGACTTCAAAGTCATACTCCATGAGTAATAGAAACCAATGTATGAGTCATCCTGTGTTACAAGGCTTATTGACTAAGTACATTAATGCTTGATGATCTGTGAAGAACTTGAACTTATTCACCAACAAATAATGCCTGAATTTCTTCACTGCATAGATCATTCCTAATCCTTTTCATTCTATAGTGGTGTAATTTCTTTTTGTTGCATTCAATTTTTTGCTCGTGTACGCTATAGGGAGGTCTATATTTCCTTCATTCGTGGGTTGTGCCAACACACATCCAATGGCATAGTACTTGGATGGATCCACATGTACATGGAATGGCTTGCTCCAATCCGAGGTTTTTATTATATGTGATGAGCAAAATTGTTGTTTAAGTTCATTGAATGAATTCTCACACTTATCTCTCCATTCAAACTTGGTTAAAAGAGAGCACAAATCACTCGCTTCTGATGATGTAAGGCTTCGTTAGTTTGACTTACCTATATGCTTGCCCGATCTAAGGTTCATGAATTTACTTCCTATTACTCTCTGATCATCAATGTCTCTTTTTTCTTTATTGCTTATTTCTTTTTAAATTCCTTTAAGTTCTTGTCTTATCTCAATGTTTACGTCAAGAGTCGACTTTTTGTTGTACTTTTGAGTTCTCCTTCTGTTTGAATTAAGTTATTTTCTTGAGGTTTTTGTATCGCACACTTTTGTCTTTGTCTTGAACTTGAAAGATTAAGTCTCTTGAACTTGATGCGTTCCTATTTTTGTTCTAATTTAATCCACAATGCTACCATTTAGCCTAAGCTAATAATTGATTGACGGGGTTGAGTACTCTTCCAACCTCGAGTCAGCTTCTTTGGTTTCTCTGATGCCCAAGAATTCGCACTTCCCAAGCCTTGCGTTCTTTGCTACCTTGCTTTGATTGCCCTTGATAGCCCTTGCTAGAATTGTAAAAATTCAAGGTTTGGACCAATTTTTAAATGGATGCTCAAGCACTTTGATAAGTACACCTTTTAGGTTCCTTTCTCCTTTGCCCAAAATTTTTTTAAGGCCCCCTTGCTTTTCTAGTCCCACAAATGGGTCAACCTCAAATTATATTATCTAAAATGGGTCACATAGTACTCATAAAGAGCTTTCCAATGAGCTATAAAGCTCAAAAATCGGACTTCGGATGGAAACGATATGAACGTTTTGGCCCTCGGGGGGAAAAATTGAAAGACAAGTTTCTCTTCAAATATGAGCTAAGGGGTCTCCAATGAGTCTAATCACCCAAAAATTCTCTCAAGATAGCCTCAAATTTGCCCAAAAATTGAAACCCTTAATTTGGCATTTTGGAACAATCGCGATGGTTTGGGATAATCGCGATGGTCTGATACCGTCGCGATGGCTCAAGTGAACCATCTGGATGGTGTGGTACAATCGAGATGGTCGGATGGCGCGAGGCATAGTGATGGTCTAAGTGAACTGTCGCAATCGTCTGGTAGGCGAGCAATCGCGATGGCGTGAGCCCGTCGTGATGGTCGATGGTCAATGTAACCGTCGTGATGGCTTGACCCTATCGCGATGGTTACAAGCACGATGGCTTGAGCCAATTGCAATGGTCCAACTTGGAGGCGTCGTGATGGCATACCTGGTATCATCGCGATGGTCTATCTTGACACGTGGTAGGATCATCGTGATGGCATGGGCCAATCGCGATGGCGTGGGATCAACGGAATCATCACGATGGTCAGGGACCGTTGTGATGGCTCAAGTGAATTGTCGCGATGGTGTAAGACCATCCTGATGGTCCAGCCAAGCCATCACGATGGTGTGACACAATCGCGATCGCATGAGCCTGTCATGATGGTCCACCAAAATGCAAATTTTGCAAATGCAAATTTTGCAAATGCAAATGTGGATTTGTGTATGCACTAGGATCGCCTTCACTGTTATGAACTCGCTTACTGAAAATTCCGAGTTGGAAGACCATCGCGATGGTCTGACACATGACAGATTTTGACAAAATGTGGTTTTCTTACCTTTTGGAAGCTTTCGAGCTGATCAGGAGCACTATACCTACAAGAAAACTCAAAAACACACAAGTACATACAAGCACAAAATCTCTCTCTCTCTCTCTCTCTCTCTCTCTCTCTCTCTCTCTCTCTCTTTCGCATGCACAAACGAGGGGAAATGAGGAGAATGGGTGGATATGGTGAATTTTTTGATTTTTTTGCAGTGGACGACGATGATGTAGTAGTGAAGATGGAGTGTAGGGGAGATGAAAAACACTAAAAACTAACTAAAAACAACAACAGAAACTGAAATTTTTCCAATGCCACTTCTTGCTATACTCTTACCATCACACATTCGTCCTAGACTCGATCCTCAGCAACGGCACCAAATTTGGTGTTGCTCTAGCACAATGGTAAATACCACGTTAAGAAGCTCCACCTCCTTAATGACAATCCGGAGAAGAGATAGGAGTCATATGAAGATCGTGAACACAAGATGTAGTGAGAGTGAAGGTGAGAAGCATAGAGATTCACACACACATACACACACAATGAAGAGACAAGAAAGACACAATGGAAGGTAGGAAAATATACTCTATTACTCAAGATTTTAATTACAAGCTCAAAATAGCTCTAAGCTCTCTCTATTCATACAAGCTAACCTCAAAAATGAGCTCTCTAGCTCCTTTTATTGTTTTTAGATTAGTTTTGATCGGTTTCACATCTAGTGAGCGGCATAGTTAAAAAATATGTTGTATGTGCTATTTGAAGGTCTAAACCAGGTCTAAAAATATCCAAAATTAGTAGGTGCATTCTACCTAAGCTCCTCAAGCTCGAGGACTCCTCGGCTTGCACAAAATGGAGCTATTAATTACAAAAGTGGTTGTTGTATGTTACATATGGTACAAGAGTGATAAAAATCACCGTTGGGAGTTTTTGAAAGGTATTATAAAGCATATTTCTTTTGAGAAAATAATCTTTCTAGCTCCCCGCTACTTTGTTGTGCTCTCTCTTCACATACTTCCGCATCGTCTGTGCCTCTGGCTATTGCCGACAGATTTGAAACAAGTTCTTGACAAAAGAGTTGTTGATAGTGTAATCGAATTTATACTAGGCGAGTGATTGGGGATAGCTAAAAGGGAATTTCTAGAAGTAATAATCCACCCCTTAAGAAGAAAATGGCAACCAATAGTTGACATGCAAAAGATTGAAAAGATGGATGAAGAGACAATTGTTCATGTCATGCAAGTGCAAGTAGAAGAGCTCAAAAATGTACTTGAACAAACTGAAATTAATGCACAACCATGCGCACATGAGGAGATGTTCTTGAACCGGAATTCTCCAGTAATAACACCTTCAAGATATTATACTAGAGATCATTGGGTTCAAGCCACGACTGAGAAATTGGTGCGATTAGATAAAATCAGTACACGAATCGTCGCTCTTATTGACCATGGGTCTAGAATCAACTCAATGTCCAAAGATCTCTACATGAAGGAGAAAGGGCTAATAAATATGTAGCCAGGTTGGAGAATCAGGGCTACCAATACGATGCCACGTGAGTTATTTGGTGCATACCCACAAGGATTAGTTACAATTGGGGATATTAGTGATTATCAGAACTTCTTTGTCCAAGATCATTCTAGGTACTCATTGATTTTAGGACAACCGTACATTACTGCCTTGAGGATACACAGAAGAGTTTTGGAGGATGGATCCGCCTATGCGCAAATCCAAAGCAAGGATAGAAAGAAGGCACTCCAGTTTATGACAATTTGTGTAGACCATGTCAAGAATAGAAATTCTCTTTGGACAATGCCTATTCATGATGAGTTTGAAGATCAAAGTTTTTAAATCAAGTTCTCATAAATCGAGACTCTAGAAGCTTGAAAAGTAAAAATATCTTGAATGTACATATGTTCATATCATGTTTAATAGCACTTTCTTCAACAACTTCACACATCTCATATATATTTAGATTTATGTCCATACTTCTGAATATGTTTGTTACATTTATACACTCACTCACCCATCTATTTATGTGCACATAGAGTGATTGAGACTTTTGCTCCCACATTATAAATTGAGATTTGTATGTATGATAGTGTGAGTAAGCAGTGGCTTATGTAACACTTTACACATGTTGTCTTATCTTTCTCTATCTTTGTCTCATCATTTGTATGATTGTGTGGTATGTTCATGTTTTGTCAATATTGGAAGATTGCTGGAATCTGTGTTGTAGATGCTAGAGACCTATGGAGCCTTGGACCTGTGGTATTAGTTATGGGCCTACTAAATTTCCAACATTTGGTATCAGAGCTTTAAGGCTTTGATACCAGAGGATTCAGGCTCTCAGATTCCTAGATTCCCAGACCTCGAGGTTTACAACATATGTGTTAAGAGCATCTTCTAACATTTGACATTTGACATACACACTTAATCTAGATGAGTAAAGATTTGAGAATTAGACAATCTAGTCATATGTTTATTCATCAGTGTCGAGTGTGAAGTTAATGATCTGTTAGCAACCGAATACTTTTGGAAGAGTATGAAAATACTTTACAGAAGTATTGTTTGAAGACCAAGACTCACTACAACATATGAGGGGCATACTGACGTCGCTTATACCGACGGTCACTCGTGGCGCCAGTATAAACGTCGAAAAACATGACTTAAAGATACCAACGGCCATGTGACCGTCGGTATGACCATTTTGAACGGATCGTCGGTGGGCTTTGCAGGCGTCGGTATAAGCGTCGATATGAGCGTCGGTAATTTATTGGAAGTTACTGACGCCCATACCGATGCCCATATCGACGTGCATACTAAGACGGACTTTTAAACATACCCGGTACCCGAGAGAAAAACTTCACTTTCTTGCGTGTGTTTGAATACTATTTGTCTTCTATCGAATGACTGCTTTGTTGCACATACAGGAGGCAGGAAAGGAGACTGACTGCTTTGTTGCACATAGTGAAGAGTGACTGTTAATTATCATGAGCTTAAGGAGATCATAGTAATTGTCTACTGCGCTCATCGTGAGAAGTGGCGATACTTAAGCATCTTCAAAGGAATATTCTAATATGCTTCTTGGCAGTGGAACGTTAATGGTGGATGCTCATTCTCTAAGTTTGTCAATATATTTTGATGCAGAGCGTTTGTGTTGAAAGTTTGGGCAGTAGAAGTTTTAAATTAATGCTTTGGCATTTTCTTTTTGTACGGTAATCCATCCTTGAGTTTTACGCGTGAATATATGTATGAAAATACTACTCAATGGAAAACTTAATTACAATAGTCCATATGTCATAATCAAGAATATATCTGTTGTTATCAAACAATGAATTATACTCCTGCATTCTTGTTTATGAGATCTGGAAGCAATATATAAATACAAGTGAAAATCAGTGATTTCTTACAGATGAACGGAATTCAAGTTGTGGTATATAGAGAGAGGTCAAGTTATAAAACTGTATGCTCTTTCAATATATACATACGTTAGTGAAAAAAATCTATGCTTTTAGAAAGTTTTGTATGCATTTTCTAAGAGAAATATGTGGGAAAAGACTGCGCTTGTACTTTTTCTAATGTTCTTGACAATTAAATTACAAAATGTTGGTGTGAAGAAAATAAATGCAAAGATTTCCAAGGATGGATGCAAACCCATCTGCGTGTTATGTGCATAAAGCTTTTGTTTTGAAAACCAACTGGTTGATGGTGTTCAAATTATTATGGTTGTGCTAATATCAAGAAACATAGTGTTAATTATCTCTCTAGGATTTCATATCTGTAGTACTCTTATACTGAATTCTTGTGTAGTTTTTCCAGGTTGAATGTAATTTGCTCGCTTAATGAGTTTCTTTTCACAAACATAGTATGCGCAGATTTCTCTTTCTACTGATCATTAGCTTCATTAGCGTCAAGCTCGAATGTGATCATCTACAGGCTAAACATCATATGTTTAAGCTATTAAAGAATGATAGCTTTTGGGGAAAAAACTTATATGGAAAGGTGCTGCATTAATATCAATACTGTTGTGTAGACTTGAGACGTTTTCAAAGAATTCGAAAGGTTTTCTTTCTTGTTGCCTGTATTATTATGTGAAGCATACTTTGATGAACTCAACTGGAAGTGTTTGCTATATATATTTAGGTATAAGTTTACTTCAGTAGAGTTCATCTAAAAGCAAATCTCAAAAACAGTTGAATCTTGAGTTCTCTACGAATGAATGTAACTTGATGAAAGAAAAAGCATTGCGTTAAACAAGAAAACAAGGCCAAGGGAAAGAATGTGACGTTGAGTCTTGCAAATATTTGTTCTGCGCATTCCCGAAAGCTTTTGGTGAGTCAATGTTACCTTACTTGTTCCTGTGTGAGTTTAGTGTAAGGACATGTCCTACCTTAATGAACTTCAAAGAAATGAGTTTTTGTCATACAACTTAGACGTTTACAATACTGAAACATTATTAAGTATTTGAAACTTGGAAACAGAGCACTCAGTTCTTTCCTTCATCTTATATGAAGAAGGTTAAATTTTGTCAAAACAAAGTTACATAGATCGGACCCTCCTTTCACAGACATGGACAACAACGTACTACTAGTATTGCCTATTCCCTAGGTGTTTATAGCTCTAGGGTATTTCTCCATTAAGAGTTTGTACTAGGGCCCTGATGGCAAAAGCAAGGATGGAGGTGGAAAGGAATGAAGAAATTAGATGGTAGTAGAGAAATGATATGACTCGGGTGCCTAGTCCTGAGGAAACAACCATCACTTGGTGGATAAATAAGTATGAGGCAAAGGAAATAGAGGGGAATTAGAAAACTATGAAGATGGAAGATATTACAACCAAGGAAGGAATATTCCTAGTGGAAAAAGAGGAGTAGCTAATGAAGGAGGCAGAAAGGAAGGTGCAAGGAGTAAACACTTTGACATTAAGTCAGGCCATAGGAGCACCTAAGATATTTGAACTTACAAGAAGCCTCTCCACAACCACTCTCTTAGTAAAAAAAATCTTAAGAAGTATCTACCAATAAGATTGTAGGAATTTCCACGCATGGATGCAATATTTAGAAATGAGATGATAAGCATCATTGCCTCACTTGGATTACCAATCTCCATAGAGAGTAGCTTAAGTAATTGGTTTCTAGTACATGCCCCATTGGCTGATTATCGTAGTCCTTGAATAATAGTTTATGTAGTTGGACAAGAGATTCTAGGCATAGATGGTGGGTCTAGGATCAACCTCATGCTAGAATTTTCAATGGAAATGTTAGCGATCCACCGAAAAAAGAAAGCACAATTCACTATAATGATGGAACATCAAAGTAGGATAAAGCCAATAGGAATCATGGAGAGAGAAGTGAAAGGCATCCATGGTTGGGGATGGAATCACCTGTGGATATACGATCAAGATAAATTAAAACAATTGAAAGGGGAAGTCGTTTTGGATTATTCAACCAAGGGGATTTTCTCCTTGATAGCGGAAGCAGATGATCTAGGAATTATCCACATAGAATGATACCATCAAATAAGGACAACCAAGATGGATGAACGCCTACATGCTAGGATCCACACTTTCTATATCATTACATGCACCAATGACATTTAGAAAGAAATCAATGGCGTAGGCGCAATAAGAAGTAGCATCACATTATAGATATGGCAGTACTAAGTAATGAACCTGATCAGATAGAAAGCTCGATGAGAGAAATGAAGAAAAGATGAACGCAAGATTTATTATAAAACAGGATCTCTCTAGGGCCTAGCTAAGACCAAGGCAGATAATACGTGCAACATGATGGAGTGAACAAATGATTAATGGGAGCCGAAAAATTCAAGTTCAGCCATTTAATGGAGTTAGGACTAACCAAGCAGGATGAAAATCCCTTGACCAGAATAGGTATTCCTCTAGAGCTAGAAAAAGGGAATAGGAAGCTACATTTGGTGGCAAGTGGCATTATGGAAGGAGTTTAAAAGTTTGCAAACAATGGTAGGAGTGGTAAGGAACTTCATAAATTTACCTAGATGGGGATATGAGAAAATAGCAGCTCGCATAGCTCCATTCAAAGATGAGCCTTTGCCTCTCAAAAATGTATCCACGTGCAAAGTTTACCACTCCTAAAATAGAGAAAAACAACCTTGTACATATCTCACTTTTTGCATAAAATTATTTTGTCCACTTCCACGTGGAAGGAAGTTTGGAAGTTACAATTTTACATTTAGTGGATGTCCACAATAGTGAGTTATTACAAGAAGGTATTTCCAAAAAAAATTGGACTATTTTCAGAGTAATGTCACTCTTGAAAATTCGATAGCTACCAAGTTTCAAGCAAACTATGACACTCACTACTAATGGGTGTGCACATGGATTCGAAAAGAAAGTATGACCTAGTCTATATCAATGTCTGCACAAATACCCTTACATGCTTATGAGTATTGTGACTACATATTATCATTGATAAGCGATGTATTACCCTAGTCAAATTGATGTTGCCAACCTAAGGTCACCATCTATAACTCCCATCATGATATATCATGGTGGAGTAAGACAATACCAGTATATAAGAACCTTATGGAGAGGGGGTAACCCATATAAACACACACTACACTCGTACATGGTGCACTCCACACACAAAGGAGTGAGAAGGGGCATACGTAGCAAGACAGGCATACAGAATGTAGAAGGGAAGAGCAAGGGTCACTACAGGATAGCATTCCACATGCGATATGTTGGGGTATATTGAAATTACCCATGAACGGCTTGCTAAGCAAGCCTCATGCTTGCTTTAGTATATTCTTCTCACTTTGAGTAGCCATAATTGACACTTTTTTTTATTTGGAAAGCATTTTTCTAGCTCTAATTGTTAATTTGTGTTCCCTATTCATATTATATGGAATTATTGTCATATTTAGTGTCCTAGAGTCCTAAAATTATCTTCTAAACATTGGCTTGAATCTAATGTCTAAACTCTAAATATTCTAGGAGAATTCAAGTACGGAGCTAATATTGGTCTCACTCTACATATCCAGAGAAGGCTTTGAGTAGCATGTCTTGGATGCATACGATCTCATAGTAAATAAAGAATTTTGAGTGGGATAACTTAAACTAGGAGGGTCCCATAGTCTAGTTTTCATGAACAAAATCCCTTGAATTAATTCCACTTGAACCCAAAGAGCCATCCATTTAAGTGATAAATGGTGTCTATGATCATATGTGTGAGGCCATTTGTTCTTCAAGCTAAATATGGAACCTATTCATTCTTCCATCGGAATGGATATCATAGATATGGAAATTAGATGCTCTCTCGCTCTCCCTTTTTTGTACTTCAAGAGATTACATGTCCTCTCCCTCACTCGCGATGAATTTAGGAGTCATTTTATTTGTGAATAGTAAACATAAGATCAGCCCAAAGCATCATTGTAATGGAGGAATCCCACCAAAGAGTTCTCCTGAAGATCAACCTACTAACTAAAGCATGTATAAGCGAGTACCCACCTAGATGAAATGTGTAAGAAGAAGTAAAGAATTGAAAGAATAGGAGATGAGAAAGACAAAAATCTTTAAATATTTTTGTGCAATAAATTATTCTAAATATTTAGAGATAAAAGATGTGAAGACAAAGAAGGACTTGATCTTCCCATGTCTAATTTAGAGGACGTTCTAGGAATTGTAAGAATGCATGTAATCATAATATTGTGTGAAGTAAGCCCTCCAACAGTAAACTAGAAACAAATAGGACCCTCTTGAACTGCATCTACTCCTACTACATCCAGAGACATATACTCCTTTTGCAAGAAAGAAGAGATATGCAATCTCCATGGGTATCTCTTTCACCTAGGCCAATAGAATGTCATATGTGGATGAGATCTCGCATTTTCTGTTAAGAGAAAGAGCATGAGAATCTCTATCCTGTAAAGAAAATGATGAGATCTATCTCATGAAGTCTTCATGGAACATCAGCCAAGGACTATAATACGACTTTAAGAAAACCTCCCCGGTAGATAGGAGAAATGTATTGTGACCTGGTGTTGAACTTATAGTTATATAAACTATTCATGACTTCTTAACCAGAGTCTAGATAAGAATATGCAACCTCTAGCACATTCCACTAAATTTTGGCATCTTTGGGTGTACTCAGAAGTTTAGTTAACTATCCATTTACTAGAGTTCACCTCGATGGATTTTTATAGAAGGCTAGAGAGTCTTTCCCCATAATATACTCCTCATGTGCCTCAAGCCGAAGGTCTCATCTTTCCCATCATTGATACTTGATCACTATGCCAAGATTGTAAACTCTTAGTAATCTATAAGTAACTAATGTTATCATAAATTTGAAGCTTATCCAAGCTACTTTATAATTGCATGCTTTGATTTTTTCCAAATCAAATTATTTTCGCCAATACGATTAAACCATTCTTTTGTGGTCTATTTATGATTATATTCCTTTGTACTGAGAACTTCTTGCATGGTAAAAATATATGCATATAGAATTACTCCAATTTCGAGGTATGTATGCGTTATTTTTCTTCAACAATAAACTCTCTTTCGTTCATCTATCACATAAGCTTCTCAAAGATTTTGTAAGTTCATAGATGTACAAGTAGGATCTAAAGGAGTTTGGATCTTGTAGGAAGAGACCAAGGAGGTAGCACTTTTTTCAATGTGTCAAGATGTCTTGCAAAAGATTCCCAAAATGATAAGATGCTTCTTTCCACCGAATTAGGATTCATCACAATATAAACATCTTCTATTTGTCGACTCACCTATGGAGTTAGCAATAGTTTTGTTACATCATTTGTCTCCACTGACATTCTCATCAATCTGTCTCCTAGTCGGTGGAGATATAACCCATCCCCAACCCCCTCATCTTTCTTCCAGTCTCATGCTGGCTGCACCTTCCTCTTTGTCAAATCAATGGCATCTCTAAGTGCACTAATTTCGGGAAAAGGTTATGTCATATCGCCACCATGATCACATTTTACAAGGTGAAGGATGATTATCACATTGTACAAACACGTATCTATAGAATTTAATGCCCTGAGTGCCAAGTTTTCTCAAACATTTCTCAATCCAAGAAACTCCATCATATTTGTTTGTGGGGCATAAGAATAGTGTTTCTTCCTTTCGTGACCCTATTGCACAAGCTCAGTATCCCTTCTTGCAAGGTCGTCATCATCTTCATATCCACTAGAAACAGCAACGCATTGGGCTCCATGATCTGATTGCCAAGCAATGCTTGCAACATGTGGTAGATGTGTTCCCCATTGCTTATATTCCATTCCATCTTCTCATGTCTCTCCAACTAGGACACATTGACGTCCTATTGGAACGTTCTCTAATTTTTTGGCCCTTTCAATTGTAAATCATTTATTGGGTGTGTCTTTGTTTTGAACGTAAACACAAGGTTTTGTATGACCATTCGAAAGGACCATGGTAGAAGACTTAGCCATTCATTTTGCAGCAATGAGAGTCAAACTAATACGAGGCTAACTAGCCATCCTAGATGGGATAGGAGCTTGACACTTCCCAAAATTTATTTTTTCTTTCAAGAACCAATGTTCAACATACACAGAATCACCTTCCTCAAAGGAGGTAACTTTGCTGCCTACTTCCAAAATGACACTCGATAATATTCCAAGTTTTGATTGCCAAACAAATGAGTGAAGAAAAGCTTAGTGTAGAATCGCTTTTGAGTCATGAGAAGGATAATACGGCATGAGTCTTAAATATAGTGATATAGAGGTCAATGACATGTTTCTCCTATGAGAAACGATAGATAGCCCTTACTACTCTCAATCTCGACGAACGTGTGAATGGATACCCAATGATTTTATCTGCTTCATCCCAAGATTGTTGATGAAGATGAAAGTGTAAACCCTCCTTGAACTTGTAGAAGAATCCCAAGAGAAGAGTATTTACACATGATTAAAAATTCAAAGTAAATGGAAAGAATAAACATAATAAAATAAAAGACTTATAAAAGTACTCTTATTCACCTTGTAATCTTGAAAAATCAACAAACATGGTAGACTTATCACCCAAAAGGGATCTTTATCATACCCAAAGTGGAATATTTCAGCACGTTTTTGGAATCTTCAAAATTGTCATTGTTTACAAGTGCATAATGAAATAAAGAACACAACAAGATTCATGAAAAGCTTGAGTACATGTCACTTTCATGCCATAAACCATCACGTAAGTGACAAGAGAACACTCGGTGACAATGGTGCTAAATGTTGTTGACGTTAGAGCATGAAAACTCAAATTTTTGAAACCAAGGACCACCTCAAGAGAGCCGTGTTACATAGAAGCAAACATGAGATGCAATGGCGCTTTTTTGGCATGCAAATAATGAAAAAATACATGGAGAATGAAAATGAAAGCATCATTAATGACACATACAAGCTTAAAGACTCGCATAATCATGTTGTTAATCAACAAACAAATGTGAGAGTGGTTAGATCAGGGATTTGAATATCCATATAAAGATTCGTGGCAGTTGTGAAGGATTCCCACTTATCATCTGCCTTCATGCCATTGATTATCTCTCTCACTATTTGCTCCTCTTCAATCTCCTTTGCTATGCTTGCCAACTGATCAGCCACATCCTTTACCTTGCTCACATACTCTAAAATATTCTGCTTAGGTTGCTTCTTTTGAGTAGTAAACTCTATCCATAATTGATTTTTCCTAGCTCTTGTATTGAAATTAAAGTATGAAGATAGAGTATCCATGTCTCTTGGGAAGTTTTGCGATTCCTAATATGAGGAAGAACAAATTTAGAGATAGAGTTAACTAGATATGACCTAGTTAAGCATCTTTGGCACACCATTAGTTGAGTCTTTCTTGCTCCTCTCTTGTAGAATGATCTCTGCTTATAAATGTGTGCATCCCCTCATCTTGTGATATGTATCCATAGAGACTTCTTCCTTGTAGATAGGTCTTCATGCTCAAAGACCATGTTGGATACTTCTTCATGTCCAATTCATCAACAAAAGAAGGGAAACCATCTCCTATTTTACCTTAACTTGGTTTGATACCACTATTAGAAGAGATGGATGGATACCTCAAAGAAGTGAGGTGGTACTGCCAAAACTTGCTTTGTACCAGCCCTGATACACTTCAGAGTTATAAAGTAGGCCTATTTAGCTTGCAAATGACACTAAGAAAGTACCTATGTACTTTAGAGTTGATGCTTGAAACATTTAATCCAAAAAAAACTAATTCAAGAATACCTAGTGTTAACAATTCCCTTTTAGGGGATTGAATTAGCTTACATAGCTAATGATTGCAAGTTGGATCATTTAAAACGATCAAGTATGCTCTGAGAAATAACTTTAGCAAATTAGATCTTACTCCTATATCAATACCTATAGTGATTGTATCATCAACATATACAAATAGATATATGACCTTTGATTGGTTCTTTGTAATGAAGAACGAAGGATCTACCTTGATCACATTGAATCCTTTATCCTACAAGTAAGTGATACGCATTTGATTCCAAGTTGTAGGGTCATTTTGCAATCTATACAGAGCTTTCCTTAACCGAGGCACATGACATGGACATGGTTGATCTTTAAAACTATGAGGTTCAGCCATGTATATGTCCTCTAATATTCATGCATTTAGAAAATCATTTTTAACATCCATCTCATAGATCTTCTAGTTTGTGGTAGATGCTACACTCATGAGTACTGTAATAGTAGGCATCTTTGCAATAATTGAAAATGTTTCTTCATAATCAATACCTTGTGTTTGTGCATATTCTTTTGAATACTAGCCTTTCTTTTTACTTGTTTATTGGACATCAAAATTTTTCTTTACCTTATATATCCACCTTGAACTTTATACTTTCATGGATGAAATATTTGGTACCAAATCCAAAGCTTGACTCTCTTGTAAGGCTTCAATCTCTTCCTCCATAGCATTCATTCATTCTGCCTTCTCCCTTTCTTCTTCATAAGTTGAAGGCTCCTCACATTTTGAGTCATGTCCTTGATATATTGAGTCTTCACTAACTACTGAAGTATCATATCCATACCTTTCTACTTTATTATTTCTCTAGTTGATCTTCTAATAGTTTCTTGAGATGATTGTGCCACCTCTCTCAAATCCCCCACTTTGGTTTTTCCTTTGGAGTTCTTATAAATGATTTCCCTTATTGGAGTATTATCGACATCATCAAAATCACTTGATGCTTCAAATGTATGATCATTCCTTTTTTATAGTGTTGGAATGTCTTCCTCTAGGTCAAAGGGAATTTTGATTTTCATACAATCATCTTCAAACCATGACTTGATTTCATCAATCACAACATCTTGACTTACAATGAAGCCTTTGTTGCTTGGAATGCATAACCTATAACCTTTTTGACTAAGGGCATAGCCAATGAGGGTGCATTTCTCTACTTTTGGATCCAATGTACCTCGGATTTGTGAAGGTATGTCTACATATGATATACACCCAAAGATTCTATAATGATCAAGGCTAGGTCCATTTGCTTTCCATGCTTCATATGGAGTCATGTCTTCTAAGGCCTTTGATTGAAGTCGATTGATCAAGTATGTAGTTATTGATACTAGCTCTGCCCAAAAGTATTTGGGTAACTTCTTCTCATTGAGCATTGACTATGTAGCCTCTACAATTCTTTTATTCCTTCTCTTTGCCACCATTTTTCTAGAGAGTATACCTCGTGGTAATTTCTCTTTTCATCCCTCTCTCTTGCTGATGAGAATCAAAATCATGTGAGAAATATTATCTAGCTCCATCTAACCTTAACCTTCCTAGGGTTTTACATATTTTGTTTTACACAAGAGCTAAGTATGTTTTGAAGCATGAAAACAGTTCATCTTTATGCTTCATGAAGTATAGTCCATCTTCTACAGTCATAATACATAATACCTGGATCCAAAAATGGAAGTTTCCTTGATTGGTCCCCATACATTTGTATGGGCCAACGTCAATAGGTCTCCATGCATGTAGCCTTTCCTCGTGAAGGGTTGCCTTTGCAACTTATCAAATTGACAAACACTCTATTTATAAATCATATGTTGTTTTGATATCTTTGGTAGTCTAAGCACACTTTGGTCCCTATTTAGTTTCTTGAGGGATGTCTCACCGGAGCTAACCTCATGTGCAAAAGCTCTAACTTTGATAGAGTTTGGGTACCATAACTAAACAATGCAATGTTCTTTGTGTCTTAGAATTCAAAGGTGAAGAATTTACTTGATTTTCCTCCTCTTGATATTATCTTGAATCCTTGATGTGGGTCTTTAACAAATGCTCCATGCTTGGTAAATCTGACCTACAAACACTTCTAAAAACTCTTTCTTATGCTTATGAGGTTCAATAGTTGGCACATATAATAATGTGTAGTTTCCACATTACATATATCATCAAGTAAATGCCTTGTACCATCTCTTGTTTGGAATTCAGGTCTATTCCTTGGATCTTCCAAGTCTTAGAGTAGAGCTACATTTCTTGGCACATAATTTGACCATTGTGGGTCTATATCAAATACATGTTCATTTGCTTTACCTTCCTTCATAGTCATGGTCAGCAAAAGAAGTGGAAAACAAAGATCCAATGTCCTATTGGTCAAAATTGACTAGAGATTACAGGTTGTGTAGTGTTTTGTATAGCTCCTTCTACAAAATAAAACGTGTGGGTGCTTTGGCTACTTCAGCGTACTCCTAAATCATCTACTTGAGTTCGAAACTTGGTGGTAGCCCATAGCACCAACATATATTTTTCAAAAATGCTATTCAAAAGCACACTGACGACGATAGAGATTTTTTTATGTGTTTCAAAATTGCGTAGCGATCGCTTGTGCATTTAGCTTTAAGAATTGTGCTTTTGGAGTGCTTTTCAAGTGTAAAAAAATACTATGAAAGAAGATCATTGGCTCGTTGTTCATCCATCTTTCACCTAGTTCAATAGAAGCTTTGGAGCTTGGTCCCTCAATAGAGGTGGTGCTTATAGCACATGGGGCAGCCATGTTGCTATCTTGGAGCATGTTGACGAGCAGCTATGGAGTTCTTCTTGGAGAAGAGGAGTGTCCTCACACTCTTGCTTATGAAGAGGACTTACCCCGTGCAGAGAAGGTACTGGGGTATCTATTTTTAACAGCAGCATGCAACAAGCACTCCAATACTTCACCTACTCAAGGAAGGTTCTCCTTAGGGAAATATACTCTTTAACACTTCTGTGAGTAGGTAGATATAAATGATTGCACAGATTTGTGAATACTTAGGGATAATATTAATGAAAAAATGACAATAATGGAAGACCAACCACTCGAATCAGATGATTACAACATAGGAAAAGAGATGCTCAAAAGTTTATGCTCTTGGCTAACATGCCACTCTAGAACTAAACAACATCAATACAAGGGATTCATCCAATCCGTACAATGGACACAGCTAGATGTAGACTAGCACTGATCAATACAAAGTATGAAGACTTGCTCTAAGGGGAAGGGCATGAAATACCAATGACTCGCACTGAATGACAAAACCAAGCCACTGTCTTCACACTATAGTGCTATTAGCCCTCACTAGGAAGCCCATGCTCTATATCCTCACCACAGAGTGACTTCCTATAGTAGGCTTGTAGCCATAGAGTGCCAAGAGAGGACCCCTGTACATACGTATGTATATGTGTATGTCCTAATTGAACACAAATCCATTGCTTTTATAGGCTCCAATAGGCCAAGAGGGCCTTGCCAATTCCTCACGTCCACTCATCATGCACCGGTTGATTGCCCAAGATTGGAGGGGTAAATCAAATATGCCACCAGTCTTGATTTGGATCCTCAAAATTAGGCAGTCATCATGAATGGTTAGTGGCAACAGTCATTTCTACACTTTCACTTTTACTTTCACTTTTGAATGCAAGCTGAGATCCTTCACCTAATTTCTGTAGTAGCTTTTGATCCTTCATATTAAGTATGCGAAGTGGGAGGTGAGTTGTGGGGAGTTGATGGAGATTACGGGGGTGTGGGAGGTTGTGGGTGGGAATAGGGGGTGAGTTGTGGGGGTTTTTGGGGTGTGGTAAAAAATTGATCCAAGATTTCAAAGTTATTATTGGACCATTAGAAACCACTCATTGAGAGCTTTCCAACGATATATAACGCTCTAGGGTTTGGTTAAGAAATGATCCTCCAAATATCCATCCAAAACTGCATGAGAACCTTATGGGAGGTCGTGGGAAATCGTGGGATTTGTGGGGTTTGTGGAGTTTGTGGAGGGCTATGGAGGGGTGTGGAGTTGTGTGGGGTTTGTGGAGCGCTGTGGAGGGGTGTGGACGTTTGTGGGGCTTTGTGGGGTTCGTGGGGTTTGTGGGGTTTGTGGAGGGTTTTGGAGGGGTGTGGAGTTTGTGGGGGTTTGTGGAGTTGTGTGGGGTTCGTGGGTTTTGTGGGGTTTGTTGGGGGTTGTGGAGGGGTGTGGAGTTGTGTGGGGTTTGTGGAGTTTGTGGAGGGCTGAGGGGGGGGGGGGGTGTGGAGTTGTGTGGGGTTTGTGGAGTTTGTGGAGGGGTGTGGAGTTCTGTGGGGTTTGTGGGGTACGTGGGGTTTGTGGAGTTTGTGGAAGGCTGTGGAGGGATGTGGAGTTGTGTGGGGTTTGTGGAGTTTGTGGAGGGCTATGGAGGGGTGTGGAAGTGCCTAGAGTTTGTGGCGTTTGTGGAGGGCTATGGAGGGGTGTGAAGTTGTGTGGGGTTCGTGGGGTTTGTGGGGTGTTGTGGAGGGGTGTGGAGTTTGAGGGGTTTGTGGGGTTCGTGGGGTTTGTGGGGTTTTTGGAGGGTTGTGGAGGGGTGTGGAGTTGTGTGGGGTTTGTGGAGGGTTGTGGAGGGCTGTGGAGTTGTGTGGGGTTTGTGGAGGTTTGTGGAGGGGTGTGGAGTTGTGTGGGGTTTGTGGGGTTCATGGGGTCTGTGAGGTTTGCGGAGGGTTTTGGAGGGGTGTGGAGTTTGTGGGGGGTTGTGGAGTTTGTGGAGAGCTGTGGAGGGGTGTGGAGTTGTGTGGGGTTTGTGGAGTTTGTGGAGGGCTGTGGAGGGGTGTGGAGTTTGAGGGGTTTCTGGGTTTCGTGGGGTTTGTGGAGGGGTGTGGAGTTGTGTGGGGTTTGTGGAGTTTGTGGACGGTTGTGGAGGGGTGTGGAGTAGCATGGATTTTCTGGGGTTCCTGGGGTTTCTAGAGGGTTATGGAGGGGTGTGGAGTTGTGTGGGGTTTGTGGACTTTGTGGAGGGCTCTCGAGGGGTGTGGAGTTCTGTGGGGTTTGTCGAGTTTGTGGAGGGCTATGGAGGGGTGTGGAGTTGTGTGGGGTTTGTGGAGTTTGTGGAGGGTTGTGGAGGGGTGTGGAGTTGTGTGGGGTATGTGGAGTTTGTGGAGGTCTCCTGAGGGTTGTGCAGTTGTGTGGGTTTTGTGCGGTTGGTGGGGTTTGTGGAGGGTTGTGGAGGGGTATGGAGTTGTGTGGGGTTTGTGGAGTTCATGGAGGGTTGTGGAGGGGTGTGGAGTTGTGTGGGGTTTATGGGCTTCGCGGGGTTTGTGGGGTTTCTGGAGGGTTGTGGAGGGGTATGGAGTTGTGTGGGGTTTGTTGAGTTTGTGGAGGGCTATGGAGCATTGTGGAGTTGTGTGGGGTTTGTGTTGTTTGTGGAGGGCTGTGGAGGGGTGTGGAGTTGTGTAGGCTTTGTGGAGTTTGTGTAGGGTTGTGGAGAGTTGTGGAGTTGTGTGGGGTTTGTGGAGTTTGTGGAGGGTTGTGAAGGGGTGTGGAGTTGTGTGGGGTTTGTGGGGTTCGTGGGGTTTGTGGAGGGTTGTGGAGGGGTGTGGAGTTGTGTGGGGTTTGTGGAGTTTGTGGAGGGCTGTGGAGGGGTGTGGAGTTGTGTGGAGTATGTGGAGGGCTGTGGAGGGTATACAAGATAGTCCATCTATAGTGGACTCAGAGATCATTGTTCGAGAAGAAGAGGCCATTGAAGAAGAGGTCATTGTTCGAGAAGAAGAGGTCATTGAAGAAGAGGTCATTGTTCGAGAAGACAAAGCAATAGAGGATGATCATGAAGAAACCAGCATAGCAAGCGATTTAAAAGCCCTCAATATAGACATAGATATTCTCGGTGCATCGGATCTTCAAGAGGATGCTAGATTAGAGGATTTTTGAATAAAACACTTGTATGTACTAATTTTTGTTTCTTTTTCTGTTTATTCTCTATATTACCTTTATTATCACATACTAATTGTTTGAGTTCTTTTGTTATAGAGCACGATGGGAGACAGTCCTCCGGTCACTCCTCATTCCATGACAGAGGAGCAGTTTTTAGAGTTTATCTCTCACGTACCTCCCGCGTATATGGATGCTGCATCACAATATTGGATCACTCGTGGTAGCACTCCTCCCGGCCTCATCCCTGGCGGCCTCACTCCTGCTGGCCTTACTCCTGCCGGAATCACTCCTGCCGGACTCACTCCATCTAGTGTCACTCCCGTCGGTGTCACTCCTATGGGTGGTGCTACTCCCGGAGGAGGCATGTGTCATAGCTTTGTGACTCCACCACGACCATCTTTTCAGCAATCTCCTACTCGGTCTAGTAGTAGACATGTGCATTCAACGCCTCAGCGCGATATAGGCTCTGACCCGTCTCGTAGATCGAGGTCACACTCTAGAGCAGGAGGTTCTAAGAGTGGATCTATAGGTAGGTCTTGAGGAGGCGGCTGTTGTGGAGGTAGTGCGAGAGACATTGTGTCGCGTGCTTCTACTCCTAGGATGAGTACCTCAGATGTAGGTATGCCACACACTACACCACGTGGAACACCATGTACACCTTGGGGTGCTCATGACCATGCTGACTCCAAGGTGTATAGTATCCGAGATGGAGCTCGGGTGATGGATGCGGTTGGCAAAGCAATGCATGCACGTATATGATAGTTTTGCTCCATACAGTTTGGACACTCCATCATGTTGAAATGGAGTGAACAGGATAAAGATCGGAAGTATTATATCACACAAATGATTTTTCAAGAGTTCTGACGAGCCGATGGACAGTCTCTTGTCACTTCAGAGTGGATTCTGCATAGCACACGTGAGATGATGTCCCATCGACGATCAGAGGCTCGTGATGCTTTCAGAGCAGGCTTACCAAAGCCTGTATGGTTAGATGTTGAGGAGTGGGATCTGATTCATGACGAGCAGCAACAAACTCTTGACTGATATTGCCAGTAGGGAGATGTCGCAGCCACACGTTTAGATACGATTAGATCGTCAATTTGGGCATTAGTGGATATGACACGATGCGTCATGAGTTTGTAAGTACCATTTTATTTATTGAATTTATTTGTGTTAAGTTTCTCATGTATGTTCCTCTAATGTTTTGTATATTTGTTGGAGGACCTAGCAGTGGGTTGTCGTCCAATACGAATGGAAGAGTCTTACGGATATCAGCACAGATTGACTGCACTATTGGAGGACTTTGAGGGACACTGTGCGGTCATTTCATGGGAGCGTTTGCGATGAGGTGATTAATTTATAAATTTGGTTTTTACTTGTTGTTTGTAATTTCATGTGAATTTATCTCATTCCATTAATGTTCTTTGTTGCACGACTGTTGATATGGAACTTTCTTTGCATGCGTATGGCAGTGGCACAACAAAATTTTGTATTTGATTTTTATATGGCAATGCATTGCTTTGCCACATTTTGTAAAAGCCTCATATATGACAGTGGTTTGCCACACTCTTGTACATGCTTCATTTATGAAATATATCACTTTCTTTGTACATGGTTCACGTTTCATTCTGATTATCTCTTTTGTGTCCAATAATATTCTATTTTATGAAATCATATTTTGGTTGACATTAGAGTAGACATCACATGTACTCGGTTTTTTTTAGGCAGAGTGTATTGTCTTTTGTTAAGCAACATCATGGTAATGTTGTAGCAAAAGACAACACACTCTGCCAAAAATTTTTTTGCAGATATGGTCGTCGATATATGCAACAGTATCTCAATAATGTCATCGGAATAAGTGTCGTTACACCTAGTGGGTGCCGGTATACGCGACGGTGCACCTAGTAGAGGCGTCGGTATGGGCATCAGTATCAACGTCGGAATTACCGATGCTTATACCGATGCTTGTACCGATGCTCAGAACGATGTCCATACCGATGCTTATACCGGTGCTATAGTACCGACGTGCATACCTATAGCTACACTGACGACAAAAATAGCCGCGTCACGTTGGTATATGACCCATCTGTTGTAGTGACTTGATGAAGAGAAGGCTACTTCAAATTCAAGGAAAAACAATGGTTTGCACAAGATGAAGGAATCAGATCAACATCAAATCACACGTATCAGTTTCTACTATCACATTATCATTTGCACATCATATCTTAGGAGAGAATTTATGAAGAGATTTGAAGGATTCAAGGAGTGCTTTCAAACACTTTCATTATTTGAAAGTTAAAGGCTACATCAAAATAGGTATGTAGAGGTTTTCCTAGAGAGTTTTGAGAGATCTCTTTCATGGCAAGAAAGCTCATCTAAGAAGAAAAATTTGGAGATCAGATCGGTTTTGTTTTCAGCAAATTTTGTGTTGTAAGTTGGTTGGAAATTTCTGCTCACATTTTATATCTAGAGAGGTAAGTCTAGAAAGATAATTCAGCATTCATCCAACTCAGGGTAAAAGGTTGGTGAATTCTGTCATTTTACACATTTGAAGCAGAATTTTGATTCAGGAGATATGAGGAGATGATAAAACATAATTCTATGTTCACTTCCATTTGTATACCATGTTTGTTTTGTCTCTCAATCTTAGCACTATAGGAAGAGAAAAGTTCATTTGAAGAAGTCAAGAGTGCTTGCTACTTCAAGATGAAGAAAAGAAAAGGTATGGAAGAGAAGTTTGAAGATGTTGGCATCATCAGGTGGAAGAAAGATACAGAAGAAGAAAGTTGAACATTTCCAAAGTGAAAGTAAGACTTCCTTTTCCCTCGTATATTGCATATACTTTTCCTATTTTATCCTCTACATCCGAAGACAAGTCTACAAGAACACCTTGTGAAAAAGATAGTTTAAAGAAGAAGCAACTTCTTGTTTTGCATGATACTTGGTAATGATTTAGTAGATTTGACAAAGAATTGCATTGAGAGAAAGAAAAGTAGCAGACTTTGAAGACTTGTATGTTTTGACTCATATGTATGAGTTATGTATAAGTTGAAGTTTTTGAGCAAGTAGCTATATGTTCCCTCAAAGATTCTTGGAGTGTCAATTCAGAGCTACTTGGTATATGACAAAATGCAAAGAAGTATATTTCTTCTTTATCTAACTCTTGAGGTAAAAGAGTATTTGTAGTAGATGTTGGAGACTTTGAGAGAGGTTTTATGTTTGGAAAAGTTACCTCATATTTAGTTTTTTCAGAAAACTTCAGAAAATTCAGATTTGTTGATGTACAAATCAATGAAGAATCTACTTTCTATGTTCGTCTTGATTTTTGGATACATGCTTGTATTCAAAAAGGTGTTCCATCACATCGTATTACTTGATTGAGAAGTGGAGTTAGCCAAAGAAAGTCAAGCACATACTATCACATTTCACCCGGGAAGAATATGAAAAGATGAAGTATCGACTTGTAGCTTTTGGAGTTCTCAAGGTGAGAGTTTGTCCATTTATGTTTCAAGTAGGAGTTGCAGATTCTTGGGAAGGACTTGTGTGAACAAAAGTTTTAAAACTTTATGTGAGAAGCATGAACACTTAGAGACATTCAGGTAGCAAAACAAACATTCAGTCATGAAGGTTTGATGAGAGCTAATTCTGCAAAGGTATTTTGTTGGAAAGCTCATAGATCTTGTATGATCTTGTATGATCTTGGATGATCTTGAATGATCATGAAAGATCTTGAGTATTTATGAGTTAGTTGTCTATCCTTTGTTTAACAAGTTCTTAGCATCAGAGGAAGTAAGTGAAAGCTTTAGGTTCTATCAGATTTGTGTTGCGGAGAGATAGAAGAAGATACTTGTTATGTTACAGAAGGTTATGAATCCTAAAATGCTTTCAGCAAGGTTTTTTTATGATAGGATGAGCTAAGCTTATTCTACAATATGGGAAGCTAAAGAGTTACCGTGAAAGCTATTGGCAACTGCAGTGCTAATAAAAGGGTTCATATATTTTGTTTCAAGACACAGGTATTGATGATATGGTAGCAATGCTAAATCATGGAAGATCAGATTTATTGAAAGAAGGAAGACGTTCCAGATTTCATAAAGTGTGATATAATTTGAGAAATTCTGGATACTAGTGTTAAATTATCCAGGGGGTGATGAAACATGAAGACTTATTTTTTAACCACATGTCAAAGAATGTAGAGTCATACCTATAAGAGTTCTAGGTATTCTTATATCAGGTATTCCTATATTTCCTTTGTCAGTTTGTCTTTATGTTCCAACTTTGAAAGAAGAAGGAAGAAGGAGAATGTCTGGAGAAAGTTCGTGTTAGGATGTTCCTGTTCAGGAGAAGGTTCCAGAATTCTATTGAAGAGAAGCTTGATATTTCAGAGAAGTATGTTTCAGAAGTGCACACATTTATGTTTATACAAGATTCTGAAGGAAAGAGTTATGAAGGACTTACAATTTGAACAAGGATGAAAACATGATTACATCATAGATTTTTTGATGAGACTCATGAGTTGATTTCAGATGAGTTGAGTTGAGTACAGTGAGAGATGAACTAGCTAGTCTTCATAATACACTAAGTTGTGAGTTATCAGTCACAGTTCCAAGATTCAATTCTTGATTTTGTTTAGTGTATCTACATGACACAACAGAAGTACATTGAGAAAGATTTTGTAAGGGAAATGCAAATATGAGGATCCTAGTGTATATTTTCAGGTTTGAGAAGAAAGGAGAAAGCAGGTTCAGAGTTAGTACATGCTAAATTTGTTGTCAATAAAATAATTGCTTGATGAGTACACTATTGGATATCTAGTTTTCACAATTTCTCAAGTATTATGGCTCATACGCAACAAGTTCAGGTTTCTGAGGTTTGAAGAAAGTCAAATTTAGTTTTGAGGAAAACTTTTGAAGAAAAGATTTCAAGGTCAATTTGGGGAGTACTAGTTTGAAGATTATGAAGTTTCCAGATGCAGTCCAGTTTGTACCAATATGACATTGTAGGGGGGATTGTTGGGAAAAACGATCCAATGTCCTATTGGTCAAAATTGACCAGAGATTACATGTTATGTAGTATTTTGTATAGCCCCTTCCACAAATAAGAGGCGTGGGTGCTTTGGCTACTTGAGCGTGCTCCTAAATCATCCACCTGAGTTTGAAACTCAGCAACAACACATAGCAGGAACATATTTTTTCAAAAATTCTATTAAAAAACAGACCGACTACGAAAAAGTTTTTTTGATGTGTTTCAAAATTGTGTATTGATCACTTTGCATTTACCTTTAAGAATTGTGCTTTTGGATTGCTTTTCAAGTTTAAAAAAATACTATAAAAGAAGATCATTGGCTCATTGTTCATCCATCCTTCACCTAGTTCAACACAAGCTTTGAAGCTTGGTCCCTCAATAGAGGTGGTGCTTCTAGCACATGGGGCAACCATGTTGCTATCTTGGAGCATGTTGAGGAGCAGCTATGGAGTTCTTCTTGGAGAAGAAGAGTGTGCTTACACTCTTGCTTATTAAGAGGATTTACCCCATTTACATTCACATGATGTATTTGAACATTATCTTCTACATGAAGATTTCGGCTTACTTCAAAGACACTGGATGATGGTTAACATAAGATTTGCATCTTATGTTAAGAATTTAGGTACATATTCTCTTTATGCACACAGGTACTACTTGGAGTCTATGGAGGCAGTAACATCCATATCAAGACGAGTCCTATTGGTGATCCTCAAGTGGCTGATGCTAGAGGATATAGATAAACTGGCACATAAAACCTTCCTCAAGATGTTCCATATGCCCAAGGACAAGTTAATTTGGGATATCAAAAGAGAGTTCAAATGAGAATTTGAAGACATCTCTTAGCATGAGAAGAGATGTATAAGATATGGAAAACATTGGGGAAAAGGTGAGCCTTGCATGGGCCTTGTAATGATTTTTAATTTTTAGGGATTAAAGATGTTAATCTAAGGGATTAAAGGAGCACAAAAAACCACTAGTGGTTTGTCAAATAAAATATTGTTTGATGCACTTTTATATTTGAATTATGAAATGGAAATATTTGTAGCCTTTGGATTTCAAAGTTGAATGGCTAGGACTTAAGTCGTTGGAAATATAGAGAGAGAGTCATCTGACAAGGCATGTGCTTATAGATTCTCTCATGATTTCTTTTGCATGGTTTTGCAACTTTTTCGGCCATTAGATGCTCATCTATCCAATGGCTCAGCACATTTGGGGCTGATCTGGAGAGAGGAATCATTCTTGGCCATGTAATAGAGCCTTCATCCAATGGATTATATCAAAAGGCGCTTTTGAAACTTGGATCCAATGGCGGGGTTGAATTTGAGCTGTAGGATGAGCTTTAGATCCTGTGGAGGAATATAGAAGGTGCATTTCTTGATGGGAAGATCATCTAAGCCATTGGATTAACTTGAAGATCCAATGGATCACAATGAAAGGCGCCTTTCCAAGGCCCATCCAATCTTTACCAGCAATTTCAAAGCAATCCAAGGGCTCAAATCCAATATTGCCTTGACTTTTGCAATCAAATCCCAACATTTGGATCTTTTAATCAATCCAAGGGCTCTAGCTCATCGGAAAGTCTTTCAAATCCATTCAAATGGCCAAAACCACGAGATCTAGGTGGTTTTCTCCTCTTTGACTACACAAAAACAAGGGAAGCCTATGCCTAGCCTATGAGATTAAGGGACTAGACTGTGTCCACCACCCTCTTCTCATTGGTCCATTAGTTTAGTAGCCACTCATTAAACTAGAAGGCCCATGCAGGGTTCATTTTTTCCCCTAATGAGTGTTGTTGTCTTGAGGAGGAGTAGATCTTAAATCCCAGGAGGAATAAATTCTACTCTTGCAAGACATATATTCTAGTTTAGGACTAATAGAGGATTGAACACTTGGCCATGAAGATCTGAGGAGGTACGATAAAGAAGTAGTAGACAATGGAAAAATATCTTCATGAATTGAAATTAGATATTTATACATTGGATAAAGATGTATAGTATTCTTAGTTTTCAGCAACTAGGGAAACTATATATGCTTACAATATAAGTAAAAGTCTAGATGTACATAAAGAAAGTATGCATGGAGTTCAGATAGATGCCTATCATGAGATTCACCAAAAGGAATCCTCAACCATACATGAAAAGATCTCTAGAACTCTAGGATATCAAAAGTGTTGAGGTATCTTTACATGATTATAGGATTAGGTGCCATGAATGTACAAACTTCAATGGTGGGAGCAAACACATAGGTGGAAGATAACCAAATTCATCTCAATCAAATATCAAGTCTAAAAAAAAATTCAAATTACAAGAAACACCCAATATTAGGTTTCTCTAGTGGTGCTATATTCCTCACATCTAACAAAGAATCAACAAATACAATAGGAAATGTTCAAGACACAAACAAAGATATAAATGTATCTAGAAGGTTTGAATGTGAAGGGGTAGAAATGGAAGGTGGAGTACCCAAAGAAGATTCAACATGCTTGTGTAAAGAGTAACCCCACAAAACCTTTTCAAATGATGATGTTGATCAGTACTTGGAAAATAATATGATCCCAATCAATAATATAATTTCTTTGAAAGAAGATATTTCAAAAATACATTATGAAATGATCACTAATTTTCCTAATGAGACCACAAATGAGGATAATTATAGCCAATGGACCAATGAAAAAGTTTATGGATAAAGGAAATTTTGTGAATGATAGCACACTTTATATACATGTAGAAAAACAAGTGGCCTCTCTTAATGATTAGAATGAGGAGATTGTTAAAGATTGAGCCTCTAATTGGAGATATGGATGTAGTCGATAATGCGCATGAGTAGGATGATGTGCACATGATAGATGACATGAAAAATATAAAAGGATGTATAGGTAAAATATTAAGCACAAGTGGTAGAGACCATACAAAAGCATTATGAGATGCTCATAACTTATGATGTGTACAAGTGTAAAATTTCCTCCATAAAGATGAGAAAACACTATTTATGATAATAATCCCATATGAAGCACTACAAGATACTTCTCACATTCACGTGAATGAGTACATGTATGTAAATGATGAAACACAATTGAGTGCAATCGTACATGATCATAAAGAAGTGTATCAAAATGTTCATTCTTGCATGCATGATGTATGTGGAAACCTAGTAAACAATGCTAAATAAGAATAAGATAAAATCCAAAGGATGAGTACTAGGTATGCACATAGAAACCACTATTCACTCTTGGATCAATCTCTATGAAAATATGCAGAATTTATACTTGAGCTTCAAAAAAACTTTAGAAGGCAATAAGAGTCTCCTAAAAAACCAAAGATTACAAGAAATGGATCCGAAATTACAAGGAAGTTTTAATTTATACTCAAATCTAGCTTGGCACAAGGAAGGAGATAAGGAAGAGAGCTCGCATACACACACACACTCACAATCAAAGAGAAGCACACACACAGATTGAGGCAAGGAAGAAGGATCTTTTTCTTCTTCTTCTAGTACATAAAGAGAGTGTACAAGAATGACCTAAACCGACTATACAACAAGCACAATATATAAAGAACACTACAAAAGGAAAATCCTAATGTCTGCAAATGAGTGAGTTGGCAAGAAAAAAATGTGCCACCACTCTCGGTAGATAAATGTAGTAAAGCTCAATGAGGTATCCATGAAATATGCGGGTATGACCACTATACATGTCATAGAAATGAAAAAGTGATACGTTTCATCATGGTTCATCATATGTTGAGCTTGATATCTCAACACTCCCCCTCAAGCTCAATGTCATGTCCTCTAATACAAGCATCTTCAGAAACATCGTCAGCTTCTCTGCTCCAAATGTTTTAGCAAAAATATAAGCAACCTTTTTATCTGCTCTCACATAAACAATATCAATATTACTTGTTAATACCTTCTCTTTGATGAAGCGATAAGGTACCTCAATATGCTTTTTTATACCATGAAAAATAGGGTTCTATGATAATTGTATGGTGCTAGGCGTATCACAATGGATGGTGATAGGATTTTCCACTTTCCACACCTAAATATGCAAATAGCATCTCTCTTACCATGATGCTTCGCATGCTACCATTGAAGTACCTCTATACTCAGCCTCTCTACTGGACAAAACATTAGTAGGTTGCTTCCTATTGCTCCATTTAATAGCTGCACTCCCAAGTGAGAATAGAAAGCCACTACTAGATCTTCTATCTGGAATGCTACCGGCCCAATCTCCATTGGTGTATCCATGAACTTGCAAATCTACACAAAATCATAAAAAAATGTATAATCACCACTCTCCATAGATAAATCTAGTAAATCTCAATGAAGTATCCTTGACATATACTGAGGTGACCACTATACATGTCAGAGAAATGAAAAAGTGATATGCGTCATCATGGATCATCACATGTAGAGGTTGATATGTCAACAATAATGTACCTCTATGTGCTGGCTCCTAGCATGGAACATAGAGTTGGTAGATAGCGACATGCTACTCATGTTATCAAACATGATTTGAAATTGATTGACCTACAAATTTAGTTCAACCATGTGATTCTTGAGCCACATATGCTCACATGTTACTTATGCTAAAGCTCGATATTCAAATTGTATCGAAGATAGGGCAATTGTAGTTTGTTTCTTTTCCATCCATGAGATGACCTTGTGTCCAAGCATCAATGCACATCCACTTCTATTTCTCTTATCTTCTTTCGATCTTGTCCAATGAAATTTTTATATGATTTCACTTACAAATCATTTTCAAAAGGATAGGAAACACCCTCCATTAAAGTGCCCTTAAGATATCAGAGTACTGTTTTAGCTAAATGTAGATGTAGAAACCTAGGTGTGTGCTATCATTGAGATAGGATACTGTTGTATTTTCTAAGTCAAGCCTTGTGATAGTGGCATAATTCAAAGAGCCCAATATATACTTTTATAAGAGTGCATCATGAACTTCATTACCTTCCATTGAAGTCAATTTCATGTTTACCTCTAGTGGGTTGCTCAATGGTTTGCATTTTGTGATTCCATACTTCTTCAACACATCCAAGATATACTTTCTCTAGATAATCCAAATACCATCTCCTTATATATGATCTCAATACCTAAGAAGTTCCTTAGATCCCAAGTTATGAGATCTTGAACTCTGTCTGAAGCTTTCCTTTGATATCCTTGATGTCTTGTTCATCATCACCTCTAATATTCAAGTCATGTACATAAACACATAAGCAAACATATCCATTATCTTCTCTTTCGTAGTAAAATGATGAATCTACTTTGCTTTGATTCTATCCACAAACCATCAAGTAATCTACAAGTCTTTGATTCCATACCGTTCGTGCTCCCTTGATACCATATAGTGCCTTCTTTAACCTGCAAACATAATCTTCTCTTATTTTGTGTTCAATCCCTAATGGTTGGTCCATGTACACTACTTCCTCTACCACTCCATTAAGAAAATATTTCTTCACATCAAGTTGGTAAATCCTTCAAAAAAAATTTTTGGTTCAATAGCAATGATTGCTTAAACGGTACTCATTAACCATATGGCTGGATGTTTTTTCATAATTTAGTCCATATGTATGAGCAAAGGCTTGGGCTACAAGCCTAAGTTTATACCTAGAAAATCTTCCATTTAAATGCTTCTTTACCTTAAGTTATACATGCTTGTTTCCAATGAACTTCGTCTCCTTCTTGTTGCGATAGCAAGCTCAACATGCGATGATCAAAGATGACATTGTATTGAGAGGTTTGTGGCAAGGAGTGAAAAGGTACAAAGTCAAGCATTTACTAAGCAGTTATTGTTTTCATATTGCACAAAACTCCATTTTCAAGAGTTGTAGAATTTCTTTCTCATGTTCAGTTTTCCACTTTCTAATTATAATGAGCATGGTGCGTTAATCTTGGCCTATTCAAACTTGAATACCAATAAAAAAGAGAATTACATTAGAATTTAACCTTTTTCTTGTTATAAAGACAACATCGTTTTGAGAGAAGTTTATATAGTGGTTCCACATAAATGCACTCTATTGGTTTTAAATTCTATGATATTCATATGATATATATATATTTTCACAATTCGAAGAAGAAATATTTTCCATATGTTTCTAGCTCTTAGGATTCAGGGTTTTTAGTAAGATTTGAGAGTAACTGAAAAAACTGTGAAGAGATGGATAGGTATGTGCTTGAAGATGAAGAGGTGTTACAAAATCCTTGATCTACACCAGCCAAATGAACTCCAAGAGTATATGGTAGGCCCTTTTAACTTGCCAATGGATGTATTAGACACCCTATAATCCTTGGAAGATCACTCTCAAAAAGATAGATCAAAACAGATAAGTTGGAGTTAGCTCAGAGGTGAAAACTTGCTATTCTTGGTTCGTACACCTGTCCAGTGTTTTACAAAATTCTCTAAGCACAGCAGCAATTAGCTTAATTCCTCTTGGGGAAGTCTAGATAACTTAAAAAGCTAACTTTCAAGAGTAATCTCATCAAAAATAACAAACCACACACTGAGAATGAGTTTTAACAAGTGATGACATCATCCCGATTTTCACGGGCTGCTACAGTTTGAGACTAGTGAGCCGCAAAATCAACATAACTCAACATATAGGAATCCAATGATTATGAAACTTTGTATGGTTACAGTAGATAGTAAGCTGAATCCAACAAGCTTTAAATCACTGAAGTTGGATAAGTAACCACTGCGAAATGGCTCTGACAAGATGAGTGAAAAAGTCAGGTACCTGACAGAGAAGTGAAGATGAACAGACCCTGTTGACTTCAAATGATCATAACTGAAGATTGCAACATCCAAATGACATGAACATTTGTGAGCATATAGTAAACTTATAGAGCTAACTTTACGAAGTTAAATCACTGAAAATGATGCACCAAGCTTAGAGAAAACATCTCTGCAAGCTGATTGAGAAAAACTGAGAGTAATGGCAGTGAGTAGTACACTTCACAAGAACATGGAAAGATGAACTCAAATAATCATGAAAATGAAAGTATATTTCTTGTACAATACAATGACTTACTGATACATATGTGTGCCTTGTAATCAGACCTTGATATGGCATAAAGCTCAGCTCTTGGAGGTCTTCACATAGGTCTCTCTAACCACGACTAAAACTGCCATCTATGAGGCTAACTTCCCTCAATCACTCTCCAATCAATCAATGATTGATTTGATTCTCTACCTACCACAAATCATGAATTCGTGGCTCCTCTTTCCATTCTTGATCAAGTGGACTCAACCACTTAAGATTCTTTCACTTTTACATTAAGTAAACTCTTCAAAAGTTACAAGAGGTAGTTCACAAGTGAACTTTACATAGTCTTCATTTTAAGGCTTTTTCTATGACTTTGTGGGACTCAAGCCAATACTTAGGCTTTTCATAGACTTGCTCCAACAGCTCCCCCTCAAGCCAAGTATGCTTGAGGTCTTCAATCTTCCAAGATTACCTGCAAACCTATCATAGCCTTGAATTTGCAAAGCTTTGTACCATCCAATGCTTTGGTTAGAATATCTGCACATTGTTGATGAGTAGACACATATGATATTTGAATCTCTTTGCTTAGAACCTTTTCTCGTACATACTGATAATGAACTTCAATATGTTTAGTCCTTGCATGAAAATAAGGATTAGCAGCCAAATGAATAGAACTCATATTGTCACCAAAAATAGTTGGAGTTCCAAACTCCAATCCAAGATCTTTGAATAATGTCTTCATCCACATAGCTTCTTGTGTAGCTATGGCAAGACCTCTATATTCAGCTTCAGTAGAAGA
Source organism: Ceratopteris richardii (assembly GCA_020310875.1). Lineage (NCBI taxonomy): Eukaryota > Viridiplantae > Streptophyta > Polypodiopsida > Polypodiales > Pteridaceae > Ceratopteris > Ceratopteris richardii. Next base: position 10,671,869 of record CM035420.1, read on the forward strand.
GAGAGCAACTGTGGGTTGCTTCTTGGATGACCATGAAATAAGCTTTGAACCTGCAAAGGTAAGATAACCTGAAGTGCTCCTTCTATCTTCCTTGGAGCCAGCCCAATCTGCATCAGAAAATAGCTTCAAAGCTAAATCAGATACATAAGGATAATAAAGTCCTTCATTTATGGTTCCTTTGAGATACTTGAGAATCCTTTTGGCAGCATCCATATGTGGTTTCCTTGGTGTGTGCATAAATTGACTTAGCACACTCACACTGTAACATATATCTACTCTTGTCAATGTGGCATAGTTGAGACTACCCACTAGACTTTGATATGATGTGATGTCCTCTATGAGTTCACCTTCATGTGAGCTCAATTTGTGATTGACCTCCATTGGAGTACCTGCAATCTTACAATCTTGCATCTTGAATTTTGCCAATATGTCCTTAATGTACTTCCTTTGAGTGAGAAACAAACCATGATCTTTGTAGACAACTTCCAAACCTAGGAAGTAGGTAAGTGAACCCAAATCACTTATCTTGAACTCTTCTCTCATCTGATCTTTGATCTTCTTCATACCATCTGCATCATTTCCTGTCAATATAATATCATCTACATATACACATAGCTAGATGACCTCGGAATTACTCTTTTTAATAAAGAGTGAAGGATCTGCCTTGCTTGGTTGAAAGCCTTTGTCCTGCAAGAATGAAACAAGCCTGAAATTCCAAGCTCTTGGAGCTTGCTTGAGACCATACAATGCTTTGTTAAGTTTACACACATAATCAGGATAAACTTGATTCTCAAAACCAAGTGGTTGTGCCATATATACCTCTTCTGTTATCCAACCATTCAAGAATGCATTCTTTACATCTAGTTGAAGTATCTTCCAATTCTTGGAAGAGGCAATACTAAGAAAAACCCTAATAGTAGGCATCTTTGCAACAGGAGAGAAGGTCTCCTCATAATCAATTTCCTGAGTTTGTGCAAAGCCTTTTGCCACAAGCCTTGCGTTATACCTGTTAATTGAACCATCAGAATTCTTCTTGAGTTTACAGACCCATCTTGAGCCTATTACCTTCATGGATGAGGTCTTGGACACCAAATCCCAAGTGTTGTTTTCCTCAAGTGCTTCGATCTCTTCCTTCATTGCATGCTTCCATTCTGTTTTTGCTTTGGCCTCTTCAAATGATGATGGCTCCTCTTGGTTTATGTCCTGTGCTATGTAGATAGAATGTTTAGTTACTAATGAGGTGTCAAACCCATACCTTTCTGGTTTTTTCTTTTCCCTCGTAGAACTTCTTAGGCCATGATGTGATGATTCTGCCTCATGTCCAAGTTCCTGCAATTTTGCTTTACCTTTAGACTTCCATGCTTTGATCTTTTCCATGTGAGATTCGTCATCATCCTCTGAGGTGTCTTGTTCTTCAATCTTTGACTGTTCTCTACCAAGCTTTGGAAAATCTTCTTCAAGATTATATGGTAAATTGACCTTCCTGCATGAATCTTCATACCATGAATTGTTCTCATCAAAAACTACATCTCTGCTTACCAAGAATCCTTTTGTTGGTAGGGTTGTATAACCTGTAGCCCTTTTGATTGTTGTCATATCCAATAAATACACACCTTTCTGCCTTTGGATCCATCTTGCCTCTAACCTGTGAAGGAACATGAGCAAAAGCAATACATCCAAAAATTTTACAATGATCTAAACTTGGTCTTCTTCCATTCCAAGCCTCATATGGAGTCATCCCATCAAGAGATTTTGAAGGCAACCTGTTAATCAAGTAAGTGGCTGTAGATACAGCCTCAGCCCATAAGTAATTAGGTAAATGCTTTTCATTTAACATAGACCTTGCAGCTTCAACAATTGTCCTATTCCTCCTTTCTGCCACTCCATTTTGCTCAGGAGTGTACCTTGTAGTTACCTCTCTTTTGATTCCTCTTTCTTGAAGAAAAGAATCAAAATCATGGGAGAAGTATTCTCCCCCTCCATCTGACCTTAGCCTTTTTAGTGATTTACCTGTTTGATTCTCCACAAGAGCCAAATATCTTTTGAAACATGAAAAAACTTCATCTTTGTGTTTCATAAAGAATAGGATAGTCCATCTGCTGCAATCATCAATAAAGGAAACATAATACCTTGATCCAGATATTGAAGCTTCCTTGCTAGGTTCCCATACATCTGTATGAACCAACTCCAAGAGATCTCCATGCATATAACCTTTCTTCATGAATGGTAACCTGTGAGACTTTCCAAATTGACATGCACTACACTTATAAATCATATGTTGTTTTGACAAATTAGGAAGTCCAAGTACACTTTGGTCCCTGCAAATTTGCTTTAATGACCTTTCACCAATATGTGCTAACCTTTTGTGCCATACTTCCAATTCTGTGAGTGTCTGACTACCATAATTAAAGAGAGCAATGTTTCTAGTGTCATGTAATTCAAATGTGAACAATCTACCTGTCTTTTCACCTTTTGCAATTCTTCTGAATCCTTGAATTTGATCTTCAACAAATGCTCCTGCCTTTGTGAACCTGACTTGCAACCCTTTCTCTACTATCTGCCCAACACTTATCAAATTCTTTGTAATGGTAGGGACATAGAGTACCTTACTGAGTAGGTTGATGTTTCCATCAGGTGCTTTGACATTGCCTATTTTCTCCACAGGATGTTTTGTATCATCTCCTGTTTGTACCTCATGCTTATTCCTTGGATCTTCTAAATCTCATAGGAGTGCCACATTTCCTGCCACATGATTTGAACAACCTGAGTCTATGTAGAAAACATGCTCATCAGATTTACCTTGTGGCATAGCCATGTTCATGATCAATAATGAATCCTCTTTGTTTGAGTCTTCTGTGTAGTTATTGTAGTCTCTCCTTCCTTTGTAGCCTCCTTGATAGTTTGAATGATTGTAGTTGTTGTAGTTGCCATGATAATTGTTGAACCTTCCTTTTGAGTAGCCATAACTTCCTCTATTGTATCCTCTGCCTCTTTGATTCCTGGAATTTCTAAAGCAATTTTCAGTTGTATGATTAGTTAGTCCACAAATAGAACATGAGTTGGAGTCTTGGGATCTCCCCCTGCCTTGTCTACCTCCTCTTCCTCTACCTCTGCCATGTCTTCCTCTACCTGCATAGTTAGCTTGATATGTACCTGCTTCATCATCCACTTTCTTTGCCTTTCCTTTGTTATCTTTAGACTTGCTTTTATCCATGTATAAAGCTGAAGATTGATTACCTTTAGAGCTTTCTCCATGTTTGATAAGCTTTGCCTCTTGAGTAAGTAGTTGTCGAATGAGTGTGTTGAAATCAGGTACATGCATGTCCATGTACAAATCCATTGCTGTGGTGAATGCTTCCCACTTGTCATCTGCCTTCAAGCCATTGATGACTTGCCTTACAATTTGCTCTTCATCTATTACCTCTCCAATGCTTCCCAACTGATCCGCTATGTCCTTGAGCTTTGTGACAAAATCAGTCACATTTTGTTTGGGAGCCTTCTTCAGAGTTGTGAAATCCAGCCATAGTTTATGCTTCCTAGCTTTAGTACTTGAAGAAAAGAAAGCTTCAAGTGCATCCCACACTTCCTCAGATGTCTTACAACTTCTAATGTGAGGCAACAAAGAATCTGAGATAGAGTTGAGGAGATAAGACCTTGCAAGTGCATCCTTGGAGCACCATGTGCTCAATCTTTCTTGCTCTTCTTGTGTTGGTTGACTTTTGTTCTTGAAACTTGGCATAACTGTCATGGACAAAGGAAACCATCCTGAACCTAAGATTCCATGTGAACCTTGTATCTCATGATTGGTTCAGAATTAGGAGAAACCAATGCTTCCATTGCGTCCGAAATGTGCCAAAACCCTAAGATCGACTGTCTACTTGCCTGATTCGGATATCCAGAACTCATGCTTCGAGTCGATGACATCATGATGACATCATCAAGTCGCAACCGCCCTTGGGAACCGCCCTTGAAAACCTATATAAGGAGGGGTTGGCCACATTCATAATCAGTCTTGCCAATGCCAGTCTTGGGAGCTCAAGGAGTCGTGACCTCCAAGTAAGTACTTTCAAGTTCCAGTTCTAGTTCTTGTCTTGTTCCTTGTTCTAGTCTAGTTCTTGGACATACTATCTTGTCCCCTTGTAATCTAGTAGTAGGAGATCCTGTCGAGTTCTTCCGTGTATCCAGTTCATCTCCCAGAAGGGAGTTCTTGTAATCGAGACATCTTGTCTCATACTTACGATCCCGGGTTGTGGGATCTCCTGTATCATCTCTAGTTGAGTTATTCATACCTATCAGTCCCGGGTTGTGGGACATCTTGTATCGATCTTATATTCTTGTATCGTTTCCCCTTCGTGGGTGATCTTGTAATCAGAAGTGTATTTCCGAAATCTTGTCTATTGTAGTCAGAGAGCACAATCTAGTGCTCCCCTGACATTTTGGCAAGACTATCTTCTATCCAAGACCAGACATCATGGAGAACGCTTATGAACAGATCGTAGCATCACTTCAGAGTCTCCAACAACAAGTAGAAGACCTAAGTCATCGACAGACACAAGTCGAGATGGGACATCCGGTGCATGTAGGTGCACTCCTCCAAGAATTACAAGAACGAATCGGGAGTCTTCAAGCGAATCAAGGGAGTATTCAAGTGAATCAACGGCCCAGTACATCATTTATGAAGGAACCCAAGATCTGCATGCCAGAAAAGTTCAATGGTGATCGCACAAAGTTTCGAGGATTCTTGCAACAAGTCAAATTGTACATTCGCATGCAGCCTTATAGATACCCTGATGATGCATCCAAGGTCGGTTTTATTGGAACCTTGCTCTATGGTCAAGCTTTATCATGGTTCGCCCCAATCTTGGAGAAGGATATGGCCGTACTTCATGACTATGAGGCATTTCTTGGAGAGCTTGTCGCCACATTTGGAGATGCAGACACGAGTCGAGTGGCAGAAACAAAACTTCGAAAGCTACGTCAAGGTAACCGCCCTGCCTCTACCTATGCATCAGAATTTAGGCAGTTGATATGTGACCTCACTTGGCATGAAGATTATTTCATAAGCCAATTTAGATGGGGCTTAAGGGATGATGTGAAGGACCTTCTACTCACGATGCCAGAGGTGAAGACATTGAATGAATACATCAACCAAGCCATTCAATGTGATAACCGCCTTTTTGAAAGGAAACAAGAAAAACAAGTAGAAGGAAGATCTCGCCAATGGAAACCTTTCCAGCCTACTCCTAGAGATGACACTATGCCCGAACCTATGCAGATAGATGTAACTAGGTTCCAGCCTCTAACACCACAAGAGAAACAAAGAAGGAGGGGTAACAAATTATGTCTATATTGTGGAAACCCTGGCCACATTGCAGTTAATTGTCCCAACAAGAGAACGAACTCCAAAGTCGCAGCCACCCTTGTAGAGCAGGGAAACGAGGAAGTCCAGTTGTAAAAGAGACCATACAGCCGGACCATGATATACAAAAGGGTCTCATAATTCCATCCACACCCGTAGAAACATGTCTTGCCCCTGTCAAGTTAATCCTGTCTAAGAAGACCCTTTCCCTCATAGCTCTAGTAGATTCAGGAGCGTCCTCATGTTTCATTGATGAAGGACTCGTTAAGAAACATGGAATTCCAGTACTTCGAAAGAACAGACCAGTAGTAGCTGAAGTAGTAGATGGACGGCCTCTAGCATCGGGGAATATAACCATGGAAACCATACCACTAAGAGTACACCTTGGTGACCATGATTCACACATATGTTTCAATGTAATATCGAGTCCAGCAAATATGGTTATCATCGGAATGCCGTGGTTAAAGAAACATAATCCAGAAATTAATTGGGAAAAGAATAAAATCACCCGTCGAGATATCCAGAAGAACCCAACATATGTTGGAGCCAAAGCCTTCATACATGCAGTAAGGAAGGAACCTACATATATGATCTATGCCATACCAGCTCAAGAATCCAAGAAAGATGATCCAGTACAGCTACCCAATCAGTACAACAGCTTTGAAGATGTTTTTGAAAAGAAGAATGCAGATATCCTCCCAGAGCATAGACCTTATGATTGCCCCATAGATCTTCAAGAGGGAACACAACCACCCTTTGGACCAATCTACAGACTATCTCCAGAGGAACTTACAGAACTACGCAAGAACATTGATGAGAATCTAGCAAAGGGGTTTATCAAACACTCGAAGTCTCCAGCAGGAGCTCCTATTCTATTTGTAAAGAAGAAGGATGGGACTCTCCGGATGTGTGTAGATTATCGTGGATTGAACAAAGTCACTATAAAAAACAGATACCCTCTACCACTCATATCAGAGCTCTTGGAACGCCTTGGAAAAGCAAAATTCTTCACGAAAATTGATCTTCGAGGAGCTTACAACCTTGTCAGGATCAGAGAAGGAGACGAATGGAAGACAGCATTTCGAACAAGGTATGGGCATTTTGAATATGTAGTTATGCCATTCGGTCTTACAAATGCTCCAGCTGTCTTCCAACATATGATGAATGATATTTTTCGAGAATATTTAGATGATTTTGTTGTAATATACCTTGATGATATCTTGATATTCTCCAAAAATCTAGAGGATCATGAAGATCATGTAAAGATAGTCCTAGAGAAACTAAGAGAAAAAGGATTGTATGCGAAATTGGAGAAGTGTTCTTTTCATAAGACAGAAGTGGAATTTTTAGGGTACATAGTATCAGATAAAGGAATTTTTATGGACCCTAAGAAGATTGAGACAATCCTTGATTGGCAACCACCTTCATGTGTTCGAGATGTACAATGTTTTTTGGGGTTCGCCAATTTCTACAGGATATTCATCAGAGATTACTCCAAGATAGTGACACCTCTTACCAAGCTTACAGGGAACTCCAAATTCTCATGGACCGAAGAAGCAAAGAAGGCTTTTCAGACCTTGAAATCAGCATTCACTACTGCTCCAATTCTAGTTCATCCTGATTCTAGTAAGCCCTTCTTCCTTGAGACAGATGCATCGGACTTTGCTCTAGGGGCCATTCTTTCCCAATATGGAGATGATGGACACCTACATCCAGTTGCATATCATTCAAGGAAGTTTTCCCCTCCAGAAATTAATTATGAAATTCATGATAAAGAACTCCTTGCCATAGTAGACGCGTTTGATACCTGGCGTCACCATCTAGAAGGAGCAGCTCATAAAGTCATTGTGTATTCAGATCACAAGAACCTAGAGGATTTTATGACCACCCGGATTCTCAATAGAAGGCAATCTCGATGGAGTAACTTTTTATCCAGATTCAACTTTGTCATCACATACCGTCCAGGACGTCATCAATGTCAGTCAGATGCCCTATCCAGAAGATCTTACCTTGCACCAAAGAAGGGTGAAGAGGCCTTTGATCAACAAGAGAGTGTATTACTCAAGCCTGAGCATCTCCAGTTAGCAGCTATCTCTTCAACCCATCCTAAAGATTCAGCCTTGAATCATTTGATTTGTGAGAATCTACCGCAAGATGAATTATTTTGTAATGTTAAGCAAAAAACTCAAGAAGGAAAAGTCCAAGAAGTAAATGAATTCCAGGAAAAGGACGGGTTACTATTCTATCAGAACCTATTGTATGTCCCTCAAGGAAAGCCCAGGATCCAAGTACTTCAACAACGTCATGACAACCTTGCAGCAGGACATTTTGGAGTAAATAAAACCATAGAACTCATATCCAGGGATTTTTGGTGGCCTCAAATGTGGAAGGAAGTCAAAGAATATATCCGAACCTGTGACACTTGCAATAGATCTAAGGTACCACGACATAAGCCTCATGGCCTCTTGCAACCCTTACCTATTCCAGAAAGGCCATGGGCCTCATTATCTATGGATTTCATCACAGATCTACCAAAGTCAGATAAGTATGATGCCATTCTTGTTATTGTGGATAGATTCACAAAGATGGCACACTTCATTCCAACCACAAAGGCAATCACAGGTGCAGGCACTACTAGACTCTTTCTCAGATACATCTTTAGGCTTCATGGATTGCCTCATGATATTGTCAGTGATCGAGGTCCTCAGTTCATATCTAGCTTTTGGAACAGTCTTTGCAAGCTCCTTGGTGTTCAAGTTAAACTATCTACAGCAAATCATCCACAGACTGATGGACAAACAGAACGGGTGAATCAAGTCCTAGAGCAATATCTCCGTTGCACTAGCAACTATCACCAAAATGATTGGTTTGAGTTGTTACCCTTTGCAGAGTTTGCCTATAACAATAGTGTTCATGCATCTACTAAGCAAACTCCCTTCTTTGCAAACTATGGACAACATCCAAGGATGGATATACAACTCTCAAATCATGTCAAGAACCCAGCTGCCAGAGACAAGGCCCAGTACCTGATGGACATTCACAAAGAACTGAAGGAAGAGATCCATAAAGCTCAACAACAATATAAGTACTATGCAGATCAACATCGTGTCCAGAATCCATCGTATCAAATTGGGGATAAAGTATGGTTACTCCGAAACAATTTACAAACGTCAAGGCCTTGTGCAAAGCTAGATCATCAAAAGTTTGGTCCATTTACCATCTTGGCCAAGATTAATCCAGTCACCTTCAAGGTCCAGTTACCGAGTACCATGAGAATACATCCAGTTTTCCATGTATCCATGTTGGAACCATATCAGATTTCACCATTGAGGGGGGAGAGACCTAGTCCTTCACCACCTATCGAGATTGATGATCATGAAGAATTTGAAGTCGAGCATGTCCTAGATTCCAGAATATCCCGGGGAAGATTGGAATACCTTATTCATTGGAAAGGGTATGACATCAGTGATCGTACTTGGGAACCTGCAGAAAACCTTCAGAGAGCACCAATCAAGGTTCGAGAATTCCATAAGAGAAATCCAACGAAGCCGAGACCAGATAACATGACCGCTCCTCGTGGAACTCGTCGCTTGAGGGGGAGGTGATGTCATGGACAAAGGAAGCCATCCTGAACCTAAGATTCCATGTGAACCCTGTATCTCATGATTGGTTCAGAATTAGGAGAAACCAATGCTTCCATTGCGTCCGAAATGTGCCAAAACCCTAAGATCGATTGTCTACTTGCCTGATTCGGATATCCAGAGCTCATGCTTCGAGTCGATGACATCATGATGACATCATCAAGTCGGAACCGCCCTTGGGAACCGCCCTTGAAAACCTATATAAGGAGGGGTTGGCCACATTCATAATCAGTCTTGCCAATGCCAGTCTTGGGAGCTCAAGGAGTCGTGACCTCCAAGTAAGTACTTTCAAGTTCCAGTTCTAGTTCTTGTCTTGTTCCTTGTTCTAGTCTAGTTCTTGGACATACTATCTTGTCCCCTTGTAATCTAGTAGTAGAAGATCCTGTCGAGTTCTTCCGTGTATCCAGTTCATCTCCCAGAAGGGAGTTCTTGTAATCGAGACATCTTGTCTCATACTTACGATCCCGGGTTGTGGGATCTCCTGTATCATCTCTAGTTGAGTTATTCATACCTATCAGTCCCGGGTTATGGGACATCTTGTATCGATCGTATATTCTTGTATCGTTTCCCCTTCGTGGGTGATCTTGTAATCAGAAGTGTATTTCCGAAATCTTGTCTATTGTAGTCAGAGAGCACAATCTAGTGCTCCCCTGACAATAACTTCATCTCCAGCCACATAACCATATAAAATTCTACCTTGGAGATAAGCTTCCATCCTTAATGACCAAGCTGAGTAGTTACCTCTGTCCAATTTGTCAATTGATGAAGGAAATCCATCTGCCATGTTGTCCAACCTTGCTCTGATACCACTGTGAAGAGATGGATAGGTATGTGCTTGAACATGAAGAGGTGTTGCAAAATCCTTGATCTACACCAGCCAAATGAACTCCAGGAGTATATGGTGGGCCCTTTTAGCTTGCCAATGGATGTATTAGACACCCTATGTACCTTGGAAGATCACTCTCAAAAAGATAGATCAAAACAGATAAGTTGGAGTTAGCTCAGAGGTGAAAACTTGCTATTCTTGGTTCATACACCTGTCGAGTGTTTTACATAATTCTCTGAGCACAGCAGCAATTAGCTTAATTCCTCTTGGGGAACTCTAGATAACTTAAAAACCTAACTTTCAAGAGTAATCTCATCAAAAATAACAAACCACACACTGAGAATGAGTTTTAACAAGTGATGACATCATCCCGATTTTCACGGGCTGCTACAGTTTGAGACCAATGAGCAGAAAAATCAACATACCTCAACGTATAGGAATCCAATGATTATGAAAATTTGTATGGTTATAGTAGAGAGTAAGCTGAATCCAACAAGCTTTAAAGCAGTGAATGTGGATAAGTAACCACTGAGAAATGGCTCTGATAAGATGAGTGCAAAAGTCGGGTACCTGACAGAGAAGTGAAGATGAACAGACCCTGTTGACTTCAAATGAACATAACTGAAGATTGCAACATCCAAATGACATGAAAATTTGTGAGCATATAGTAGACGTATAGAGCTAAATTTACCAAGTTAAAGCACTGAAAATGATGCACCAAGCTCAGAGAAAACATCTCTGCAAGCTGACTGAGAAAAACTGAGAGTAATGGCAGTGAGTAGTACACTTCACAAGAACATGGAAAGATGAACTCAAATAATCATGAAAATGAAAGTATATTTCTTCTACAATACAATGACGTACTGATACATATGTGTGCCTTGTAATCACATCTTGATATGGCATAAAGCTCAACTCTTGGAGGTCTTCACATAGGTCTCTCTAACCACGACTAAAACTGCCATCTATTTATAGTTGAGTTTGGGAGGCTAACTTCCCTCAATCACTCTCCAATCAATCAATGATTGATTTGATTCTCTGCCTACCACAAATCACGAATTCGTGGCTCCTCTTTCCATTCTTGATCAAGTGGACTCAACCACTTAAGATTCTTTCACTTTTACATTAAGTAAACTCTTGAAAAGTTACAAGAGGTAGTTCACAAGTGAACTTTACATAGTCTTCATTTTAAGGCTTTTTCTATGACTTTGTGGGACTCAAGCCAATACTTAGGCTTGTCATAGACTTGCTCCAACAAAAACTAATGACATGATTGTAATTAGTGAGAAGGGATTGATATTATCCATCGTGTTTCCTTTCTTTAACATCAGTTTCAGACTGAGTACATTCTTAGACTATGACTAAACTATTGAGATCTCTTAGGCTTCTTCTTTGCTTGTTTTGTTCTTGAGTAGACAAGCACTCGAGCCAAAGCAATATTGCTCCCTACTCCATTGATAAGTGAAATAGGAGTTCTAAAAAATAGAACTGAAGTAACAATAACAGTGACCCTCTTAACACAATTACCCACTAGATGAGTTACTAGTGACGCCCTTTGGAGGATTATGTATGAGATGTGTTGATAAGAATGAAAACATATGGCCGCAAGTAAAGCTCAAATAGCCATAAATTTCACATAAAGCCTAGTTGACTGATGGAAGATGGGTATAAACTGAACCCTTTCACGGAAGAGTGTAGCTGAAGCCAACAAAAATTATCATCCTTTTTTGCAAACAACATAGAAACTACCCAAACTAGGACATAATTACGAATACAGAAAATTAAATCATGTCAAAAGGTTTTCTCTATAGCAAGGAAATTTAGAACATCCAAACACATGTTGAAATTATGTATCCCACAAACAAGAACAAATTATTCTCACTTTTGCCTGTAACTTACGTATTTAGAACCCAAAAACATTTATTATGTTTTTCAATTTCAAAGTCAACAAACTCCAAGAGATTATAGAAAAACGTCTATCATATACTCATTATACATTATCAACCCATTTTTCATAAAGACCTTAAACTTAGCAATGTCTTACTCAATGACAATTTGTGAGCAAACTTATAGATATGCATTTGGTTGAAGTAATGCCACCAAAGAATGCATTCGGTGCTGCCTGATCATATATGCATGGGTGATACCTGATCATATATTCAAGGCACTGATTGTGCTTCATTCATTTCATGATCACCTTGCAGAAGTGCCCTCCTGTATCATTACCCAAGTGCCATTGAGAGCTGCCCAAAGTTGCCCATTCCATAACTATCATAGAGATTCACAATCTTAGTAGACACTCTTGCTTCAAACCTTCACAAGTGTACTAATAATAAAGCATTATGTGCCAACAGATTCTTTGCAACACCGAATATTTTTTGCATATGTCATAAGCTATCCTTTAGTGTTGAGGAACAAATGTTCTCCACCTCAAATGTTAATATAACCTACATCCATTGTCTAATAAAAAAGATCACCACATTTGTGATTGCAACCTACTAAGAAGTTGCCAATACTAAAACCTGAGTTTATGCAACTTGATAATCCAACTCTTGTAGGACATGGGTAGATCACATGAGGGCAACATTTAGTAGATTCAAGGATAAAAGTCGGTCCGCGTCCATGCTAGGTGTATCACGTTTACCGAGAGAGTCCGTAGCAAAAGAAGCGAGGAAAATACCCCTTATAACGTGAATTCCTTCGAGTTACATATATGTGTGCACATCATAAGCCAATGCCAAGCTTTGTCAAAATTGGCTTTACGAGATGGAAGATGATGCATGAAAACATTTTCTATTTCTCTTCAGTGACTTCCAACATGCCTATTTTCTTCACAAGAGATCTAAATGCCTGAAAAATCTCATCGGTTTAGTTATAGAGCACATTGATTGCACAATGGCGAACCATCTCCTAAAAAATGATCCCAATCTCTTTGTAGCTATTGAGCTTGTCAAACTACTGACTGATATCTTGAGAGTGACAAACTTTTTTGGAGGCTTTGGCACAAACAATCCTTGAGCATGGGTAATCTCATCATCATCTTCATCCCTGGAGATACACACTGATTCTATATCACAATTGTAGAGTTAAAAGGTGTGCTAGAATTCTTAGGCAGCATAGTGGAAGGTTTAAGAACTGATTCCATTGTCTTGTTCGAAATATTTGTTCTTGTTGGTGTACTAGGTGGCTTTGACTAAATTGGCATAGGTGCAGGCTTGGATGGTGGTGAGCTCTGAGGAGAACTTGCCTTGCTATAGTTGTTCCAAATAACTTTATTGTTGCAGCATCCCTTAAGATTTAGCACTATCAACTCGTAGAGTAAGACTAAAGATTGAGGCTTTCAACGTGTTCATGCCACAATACCCACTTGGATCATCATCCAAGTTTCTTTGTAAATTCTCCAAGGACATATTAACATCATTAATCATCTATGATAGCTCCAAAATTGAACTACATCTCTAGTCTAGATTTTGCTAGCATGAAACTTTTTACGCTCTTCTCATGCTTTGTACTCTCAATATTTCTTGATTTAATGCAGCACTCAGTAAATGTGCAGGACTAAAGAACTTTTGATGAAGAAGATGGCACTCTACATGTACTTTTGGCAGATGACAGGAACTTCTGAGAACTAGGAAGTACTATGCAACTAATGCATAGCTCTTGAACATTATCAAAACAACTCGGTTGTCATGGTCAAACCCATCAACTCTACACCCGTGGACCGTCCTTCAAAATATTGAATGAATTCATGGCTGCCATGCTTAGTGGTTGGTATAAAGTCCTACAATAAGAAAGCATCCCAAAAAATGAAATGGTCTCAAAGAAACCGCTCAATGTGTGATCTTCAGCTCTTGTGCAATTTCAAGATTTTTTACTCATCAATCAAATCGCTTTTGACAAAAATCCCAAGAGCTTTCACAAAAGTGAGCTTTACATGCCCCTCAAATCCTCCCATCCTCTTCTTGCATGCATTCCCTTCTAATCCCTCTGATTAGTACAAAATTCCCTTATGCTCCAGTACACCAAAAATCCCCATGTGCTCCACTCTAGCATCCTCCTTCATACATTCTTGCCCATGAAGTCCACCATGCTTTCTCCATCATTCCCTCTCTTTCCATCAGAGCTTCGTTCTTCTGCATGCGTTCCCAAAAATAGCATTATTCATAGTAGCTTGTTCCCAAACCTCTCCCTTCCCCCCCCCCCCCCCCCCCATTCTTAGCAAGGGCTATTTATGTTCCCTCTCAACATCCTTCCAAAGAAAACATAAGATAGAGAAGCCCTTGATTTCCTCAGCATATGATGCCCCCCAAAATAGAAGGTCATTATCTCATTTTAGCTGTTGATCTGTTTAGGTGGTGATGTGTGTGAACACTCTAGGACTGTCGGGGCAATTTTCTCCCTCTTTAGGAGGTTTTTTTATGCCGGCTTGAATATAAACCTATTGCCCTAATGGGCTACTTATCTTTTGTACATTCTAGTGGTAATACATTCAACATTGTGTGTTGTGCTCCAAGCCTCTTCTTCTTGCTTGTGTTGTTCGCGTGCTTTCGCAGACGTCTAACTCCAAGAAATTGTATTAGAGTAGGTCGCTGCTTCATCTAGGGCATTTTCTAAACCTCTACGGTTGTAGTCTCGAAATCGCCAAAATCATGATTTGAGATCATTTTCGCCTCTGAACGCACTATCAGAGCAGTTGTGAAGGCTATTTCATCATTTTGTGCCAAAGATATATACCAGTTTTGGTTTGCTAGTATAAGTGTCTCAAAGTCAGCTATAGGTTTAGCTTAATTCGTGTTGGCAGTTCTCTTCAACTTCTTGAGATATAGTCAATCTTTTGCATCAAGGTATTTTAGTCACCAGCCATGATTGAAAGCAGTGATGTATTCGGTATGTTAGCTGTTAAGGATAAGTTGGATGGTACCAACTAACCATTATGGGCTTCTATGATGTGTCATGTATTGGTCGCAAAAGGACTATGGAATATTGTGTAGGATGTTGAAAGATTTCCTATTACACCTTCGAATAAAGGTACTACAAATACAGGTGCTAGAGGTGATGGAGATGGTGTCGAAGATGATGATATTCTACAGATTCCTATTCATACTATTGTTTCTATTGCACCTACTATAGAGCACATTTGTTGGGATGGCAAAGATACTCAGGCACATGCATTGATAGATTTTTCTATCAAACGTGCCATTATTCCTCACATTTGCTCTTGGAGAAGAGCTAAGGATGCTTCGGATACACTTATCACATTGTACTAGGCTAGGAATGAGGCTCGTGTTGCTTACCTCCGAAACAAATTGGAGATTCAGCACATGAATGAAGTTGATTCTCTAGATAGTTTTGTTAAAAAGATCAAGGATTTCAAAGAATAGTTGATTTTTTCTTATGAAGTTTTATCAGATAGCTCACTTGTGCAGAGCATTAAGAATGGTCTTCCTGACTCATATCAAAGTTTTCCTTCTGTTTTTTTGATGATAAAAGGAAATCCAAATGCCTTGTCATTTGAGGAGTTAGTGCATGTGCTGTTCAAGGAAAACTAGTCTAGGCAAAATATGTCTATTATGCGTGTTGCAGATCAAGTTGTCATGGCTAGTGATAAGGGCAAAGGTAAATGGAGCTCTTCTACTAGTAAGCAAAAATCTAGAAATTATGCAGATTTCAAGAAGGAAGACAAAGATGAGAAGAAATAAAAAAAAGTAGAACTTGTTTTGGAAATACTATAAAGAAAATGATCATGTCATCAAGAGCTATCCAAAATTGGCTAATAAAGAGGCAAAGACAAAAGAGGCCGGAATGGTTGTTGTAGAGGCCTCTACACTGAAAACAGAGTCAGCTTATCTTGTGCAAGAAGAAGAATGGGTGTTTACTGTTTTTTACAGTTTTGACCCATCTTATCATGAGCAATGCATATTTGCGGTAGAATCAAATGTTTGGTACTTTGATAGTGGGGCAACCAAACTTATTACCTCACAGTGCACTTTCTTCTCTTCCCTCGAATCTACCCCTATAGGGAATCTTGTTACATGCACCAACAACTCCTATCCTATTATGGGAGTTGGTAAGATCATTTTGACTACTATTGATGGTAGTTCTTTCACTTTGTCGAATGCTTTGTTTGTGTCAGGGATCAATAAAAACCAATTATCTGTTTCCACATTAGCCAAGATTGGCTTCATTGTGAAACTTATTGATGACAGATGTACAATTCATGATCTTTCAAATGGCGACATCTTTATTGCTTCCAGCATTTCATGTTGTGGGTTGTATAAGCTCATAGAGTATGAAATATCTGTAAATGATATTGCATGTGGAGTACATTATTCGTGGTCTATGTCAGATGCAAAACTTTGGCATGCATGCTTTGGTCGTCTGAGTCTTGCTAGTTTTCTATGCTTGTAGAAATGTGAAATAGTGTCCTCTTTGCCCAAACTTGAGGCACCTGGTAAACATACATGTGAAGGCTATATTTTGGAAATAATGCAGCATTCTTCTTTTCCAAAAGATGGTTCACTTTGGGCTACACAGAAACTAAAGCTTGTCCATAATGATGTCTATGGTCCTATGCACACACATTTGTTTGGGAGCTATCTTGCTTCGTGACTTTCATCTTTGCGTGCTTTGACAGACGTCTAACTCCAACAATAACACATATAGTTTTCCTTCTAAAAGAAAGATCTTGCATCATCCATTAGACCACACTTGGATATATACGTCCAGCAATGTGTTAGGAGCCATAATATTTGTTTCTTCTAATTGACCTACATGACTTAAAAGATCAATCATACATGTGTAGTGCTCAACTTCTGGGATGATTCCATGCATATATATATGTGTAATTTTATCAAGAAAGATGCATTCATGGACCATGTTTTTTGAACCAATAAGAGCTCCTTTTCCATCTTCATGATTACCATACATGGTCTAAAGTGCATTAGCAACATACACAGATGAGATTATGCCCTTTCTCCACATGTCTAGACTACAGTTGTTCAATTTGATTGCAGCTTGGTTTTGGTATCTTGACCACATCCACCCCCTCTAAACCTATGGGGCCTCCATACACACCAACACAAATCTTCATATCTGCAAGAATTTATGAATTCCAAAACAATTCAAGTGCATGGGTTAGGAAACACATGCCTATCCGTGGACATGTAGTTGGCCCTATACATGCATACCTGGAATGCATCTAAAAACACAATGGTGCACAGGAAAGGTATTGGGCATCGATGATGAGGTATTCTCCACTCAAAATCAAACTAAATTTTGATCATGCATCTATAATTTAGCTTATGTGCACTTAGATGTGCACCTATGGGCTTTAAAATTTTGTGCACATACATATTCATGCATGCATACTTTAGATGCAACAATTCTCAATTGTGGTGCAAGTATGCAAGCAATTTTCAGGGTTTCTAAGAAAGAAGCTCACCCCTCATAGTTTTCTCACAAAGGTAATCACTCTATTCTCTCAGCACCACTCATAGCTCTATCCTAATCTTATTCATGCTATTTACAAATCCATTTCATGTGCAAATGAATGTGAATCTATGGGATTTAAAACATGTGCTCTTTTCAGCTTAAAATATGCATAATTTATGTGCCATGCAACTCAAAAATGGTGCAAAGAAGATGAAGCCTAAATCAAGAGAGCTAATAAAAAGGCGTTCTCAGCTTCATGTTTTGCTCATCATCTCCATTGTCTTCACTTGATTATTTCCTTTATCAAAAAGGAAATTATATATATGCAATCCATGAAAGAACTTAAAAAAAACCATTTGCAGCAAAACATAAACATGCAACTCAAAGTGATTGCCTCCTCTACAATCCATCAAAACTCTAGATCTTCAATTAGCTCCATATCAACACATGTTCTCAAAATTTCATAAGAAGAATTAGTAGCCTCACATTCAATAATCACAATTTGAAAAATTTCATTCATTTGAGTATTAAAAAGCATCTATTTGAATTATATGACTTTAAATATCTCATCCAACATGCATTTGTTATCATAAGGATCTCTACTTTAATTCAGTGCCTTCCAATTTCTATTTGCTTCCTTGTATCTATCTTAAAATTAAAACACAGAACATGAGATACATGTACATTTTTATTTACAAATTCCTTTTCACCATTGACAATTCTCATTTATTAGGGTTCTCCATTCTAGTCCATCCCCTTTCATATATGCTTGCCAAAAAGTTATGCTTATAGAACAATAACGTTGTATTGCATTCTTCTTAGAAACATTCTTGAAAATGGTATACTTGCAAAGAAGCCACTTCATTTGATTTTTCATCCCTTGATGGCCTAATTGGAATGCATAGCTGTGGGAAAATTTAAAAATCCATGATGCAATCATTTGAGCACAATTTCCTTTATTCATAATCCTAACACATGCATCATATAAGGTTACTCTTGATGAATTAAAAGCACACACATATAGAGTTTTGATTTTTAATGTCCTTAACACATCTTCAGAAAGTCCCTTCAAGCATGCATTTTGATCCATTTTAGGCTTCAAATCGTTTGAAAGGATTTCATCATTTTCATTAGTACTACCAAAACTTTCATCTTTGTTGCAATTGATTGTTTAAATACATTCATAAGATCTATAATCTAAATGGGAAGGTTCATCATTCTCTGATTGCAATTTATGCTCATATTTGTCACTCAATCTATCATGGTTTATTCTTGATTGAATGTGATTAATTAGAGAATCTCCTTCTACCTCTAGTTTTTCTACAAATTCTTCATTATTATTATGATCTCAAACCATCTCTCCTTCATCATCGACAGAATCCATATCCTCACAATCAAGAGAATCTTAATCTTTAATATCACTAAAGTCTTTTTTATGCATGTATTTTGATGAAAAATCAATCTCTCTATTTAAAATGTCATCATAGAATTCTCCATCTTTCTTAATCATTTCTTGCTCATTGTCTTCAATAGATGTGCTTTCGCTACATTTGTGATTAATTTCTTTGATCATTGACTCTTGCTCAAATGTTTCATCACTTATGAGCCCTTCAGTTACTATGCTTCATTCAACTACTTCTTTGTTCATTTAATAGTATTTGTATCTAACATTTTGAACTAGTCATTTGATTCAATCTTATCACGTTCATTCTTCTTAGGTAACGTGCTATCACAACTTTTTTCATACATTCCAATGAACATTGCTTCTCTTCATACACAATTTCTTCCGTGTATGGGCTCAGCTCAACATGATCATCATTGGCATACATTTTAGTATATAGAGGAGCAATCAGTGGAGCATCCACATCCTGCTCATGATCATTCATACCTTCGTCTTCATGGAGTGTGACATCATTTACATACATATCATTTTTTGAACTCCATCCAATAACTTATCCCTATTCCTGTGATTAGGATCATTTTCTTGCATCTCTGAATGCTCGTTCAATGTGGCATCACTCAAGAGTATTTCACAATCTTGATCTTGATTTAGACTATCTGTAGGCTTATCATCATGCTTATCATCATCGATATACATATGACTATATAGAGGGCTCATCATTTGCATTTCCACTTGATTATCATCATGCTCTCTTGGAGTCTCTATAAATAATTTAGTCATCAAGTCATAATTTCTATCTAATTTGTGTGTTCCACTGGATACATTAGTACCATATAGCATCGAATTATACTCCAAATCTTCTCCAATGGCATCACATTAGGATGCATCTCGAGCTTGATCTTCAAACTGATTTATTAGATTCTCTTTTTCTGCTTCAACTTTTATCTCAATTCCATCACCTTTAAGCCTTCTAGATTTCTCTAACTCTTTATTTGTACGTTGCAATATCTGATGTGAGTGCTTTATTAGAGTAGGGGAAGCTGCATCTTGATTTCTACTTGGGTTTTATTGATTTTTTTGTTTTGTGTTTATTTTTTGTTTGGTTTGGTTTTAATTTAGTTTTTTTTTATTTGTTTATCTTGTACTTGCTACTTCCCTCCTCCTATCATCACAGTTTGTGAATATATAGCACTAAAAGATGTAACCTTTGTCAAAGTATCTACAAGCTCTTGGTATCTTGGATCCTTGGAGATTGCATCATTTATGTTTTGTCGGTTCTCTTTTAGAATCCTCATCATAAGCATGAAAATGTGATCCTTGCATATTTGCTTTATGCCCAATTGTGGTTTTTGTTATTCTATGAAGTTTCAAACTATTCTTAGTTTCCAAAATGCGTGGAATTTGAGCATCTTCTTCATCTTCATGAATATCAGCTTTCCAATCATCAAGAAAAACAACTGTTTGTCGCTTCTTGATGTATCTTCTCACAACTTCATGGACAAGTGTCCAATCCTTTGTAAGCCCCAATTTGGAATCCATGTTTTGTAGGAGTGGAATTAGTTCCTCTTGGGCTTTAATATCTATTGCTTGTGAAAACAAGGATAGTTTCCATGTTCTACTATTTTCCTATTATGTTCCAACAAGTCATCAAACTGACAATCAAACTCTCTTTTTATATCTAGGATGGTTTGATCCTTGGGCATATGAGCCAACCTCAGGAAAGATCTATGAGTCACTTTATCTACGTCCTCTAGCATGAACTACTTGAGGAGTGCTTCTTTGTATTACGGCCATGTGGTTCCTCTTATTTGCATGAATTGATCATCTAGATTATATTCGGACACATAGACAAAGCTCTCATGTAGCTCCTAATCCCTCATCCAAGTCAAACCGACACCTACGTATTTTGCCTCAAGCTCATATTCTTTGCAAAACTTGGATATCTTTTTCCCATTGAAAAATCCACACTCCTTGGTTAATCAAGCATGAGGTGACTGAATGGCTTTTTGATGCGTACCCTCTTGCTAACAGC
The DNA here is from genome assembly GCA_020310875.1 of Ceratopteris richardii. Lineage (NCBI taxonomy): Eukaryota > Viridiplantae > Streptophyta > Polypodiopsida > Polypodiales > Pteridaceae > Ceratopteris > Ceratopteris richardii. Next base: position 10,692,560 of record CM035420.1, read on the forward strand.
AAAAAAATTGGGCTAAGAGATCTTCCATTTTAAGTGTGATAAACCTTGCATCATTGGCTCTTTGATTACTCACCCCTTCCTTTCATGTTGGGTTCACTAGGTATGTCAGGAGGTTCATGGCAAGGAGGGGAAAGCTACACAACCAAGCATCTACTGAGGAGTTATAGTTTTCCAATTCCATCAAATACAATAGTCACATTAAACTTCTCAAGAGTTAAATTCTTTCTTATGTTCAGTTTTTTAAATTCTAATTACAGTGAACATTGTGCATTGATTTGGCCTATTGAAACTTGAATAGCAATAAGAAAGAGAATTACATTAGAGCTCATCCCTTTTCTTGTTATCAAAGAAAGCATCATTTTGAGAGACGTTTATATAGTGATTCCAGATAAATGCACTCTATAGGTTTTAAATTATACAATATTTGTAAGATATAACTATGTTTTCTTGATTTGAAGAAGCAATATTTTCCATACATTTCTTGCTATTGGCCTTTAGGGCTTTAAGTAAGACTTGAGAATAGTTCACTTTAAAAAAACTGACGTGATCATAATCAATGAGAAGCCATTGATATTATCCATCAAGTATCCTTTCTTTAACATCCGTTTTTGGCTGAGTACATTACTAGAATATGACTTAATACTTAGATCCCTCAAACTTCTTCTTTGCTTCTTTTGTTCTTGAGTAGCCAAGCACTCCAGCCAAAGCAACATCGCTCCCTACTCCATTGATAAATGAAACAGGCACTGACCCTCTTAACACAAATACCCACTAGGTGAGCTACTAGTGACACTCTCTAGAGGATTATGTATGAGAAATCCTCATAAGAATTAAAACATAGGGCCGCAAGTAAAGCTCATATAGCCATAACATTCACATCAAGCCTACTTGACTGATGGAAGGTGGGTATAAACTTAACCCTTTCAAGGAAGAGTGTAGCTCAACCAACAAAACAAATTCTCATCCCTTTTTGCAAACAACATAGAAATTACTCGAACTAGAACATAATTACAAGTAGATAAAATTAAATCATGTCAAAAGGTTTTCTCTACAGCAAGGACATTTAGAATATCCAAATATATGTTAAAATCATGTACCCCACAAAAAAGAAGAAATTCTACTCCCTTTTGCCTCTAGGTTACATATTTAGAACCCGAAAACATTTATTGTGTTTTTCAACTTCAAAGTTCTTACCGAACCCATTATGGTAGAACTCCATGCTTTTAATACAGCCAATAAACTCCAATACATTATAGAAAAATTCTCATATACTCAGTGTACATTATCAGCCCATTGTTCATAAAGACCGTAAACTTAGCAATGTCTCACTCGATCATCAATTTGTGAGTAGACCTACAGATATGCGTACTGTTGAAGTAATGCCATCAAATAGTGCATTGGGTGCTGCTTGGTAATATATGCACCGGTGTTGCCTAATCATATATGCAAGGCACTGATTGTGATGCATTCAATTCATGATCTCCTTGCAGAAGTGCCCACCTAGATCATTACTAGAGTGCCATCAAGATTTGCCCAAAGTTCGCCATTCCATAATTTTCATATAGATTCACAGTCTTAAGAGACACTCTTGGTTCAAACATTCACAAGTGTACAAATAATAAAGCATTATGTGCCAATAGATTCTTTGCAAAATATTGAACAGATTTTGCATATGTAAACTTCAAAGTACACCTTTACAAATGAATTATAGATGCATTTCTTTTATGAAGGTGAGAAAATTGAAAATATTAAAGAGTACTTAACCTTGCTTGGTATCTTGATAGATACGACTCATAAAAGAGCAAACATTTCATATAGTCAAGCCCTCCTAAGCCATCTCATGCACTCTTTAAGAAGACCACTCATGGAGGCTACTAAGAGAGTACTTACGTACCTCAAGGAAACACTAAACCAAGTAAAGAAACGTATAGATGCTTGACCATAGCAACTCAAGAGGCAATATGGTGAAGAGAACTTTACTCAGATTTGGGACTTTTGAGTTCCAAGCCTCATATATTTGGAGATAATGTAAGTTACATGCACTTAGAAACAAATTCTATCTTCCATGCAAGAACCAAACCTGTAGAGGCTAATTACCACTTCATCACTTAGAAGCTCTATGATTGACATATCTTTTGTTTCAATTGAAAAGAAAATAGTAGATATGATGACAAAGGCATTCGATGAGATAAAGCTTTGAAGACTCAAATCAATGAAATGTATTCAGACTATTAGAGAATGAAGACTCAAGCATACTCTCGCTTGAGGGGGGAGCTTTTAGATCACCCAAGCATACATTATCCTTGAGGTGGATTTGCTCTAAATAAAAACCACCATTTGGATGGTGCCATAGATGCTCATTAAACAATATTTTATTTTAGCATTCATTTTTTGGTATCTCGTAAGGATCCTTTATGGATCACTTATTCTTGTTAGAGCTTAGAAATTTATACTTGAAAAAGGATAAAGAAGGGTCTAGAATTCCACAATTTTGAGGTAGTTCTATTTAGTGATTCAATCAATTACCAAATTAGATGAGGATTGGATCACTAATCTTCCCCTAGATTGTAGGAAGGTTGTTCACCCAACTCAACTACTATGCCTGCATGATTAAAATTTTAATCCAATGAACAAAAACACAAAAAGTATCAAGAGAGTCTATAAAAAGACTCACAATCTCTCGTACATTAAGTAGTGCTCAATATACATATGATTTGATCTTCGTACTTTGCTCTACTTAATTTCTCTACATCCCCTTCTTCAAATACAATCAATGTGGAGGAGTTGCTTCCCTGAATACAAAGTTTTAAATAAAAATATATGAGAACTCTTTAGCAAACTATTTGTATATTTTAAAAACTAGGGGTACCACCAATCAAGGTTTTTATTATTGCAAACACATTAACTAATGTTAAATCCTCATCTTATGCATTCTAGATACTCAATTATATGTATAACATTCCGCCAAAAAGGAAATTGTCCAAATTTTATCATGTTGGCTTTTCTAAGGATTTGAAGTTGAGTGTTTCATCGCTAAATAGCACGATCATTGAGCTACTCAATGTGCCAACTTATTTCTTTTCTATCAAATCCTTCTCATTGATTTTCCAAAGCAGATAGTGGATTTTATTGCATTAATCATAAGCCTATACAGTGTATTTGACACTTGAAGAGTGCAAGGGTTGGTTATGTGATGGTTTGTTGGACCAATCTTCATCACTTTGAACCTCACATTTCTACCTCCTACAAGGTTCTCCTAGTTCCCTCACTTTTAACTAGGTATGATCCAAATGTACCTATGCAAGAAAATGAAGATGAATAAAGGTATGCTTCAAGTGGAGAGCCACAAATCATAGTACTTAGTTCCCCAAAAGATTGGAGCACTTACTCATCATGGAATGGATGAAGTCCTCTCTCAAGCCAACTTAGTGAGGCAAGGAGTAAAAGGCAGCGCTAAAATCACAAAGATAGAAGAAAATGAAGACTTATGGATTGAGCTCAATATTGAACATCATGCAAAGAAGGGGGAGAGCTCAAAGGTTGATAATAAAAATCCAAATCAATGGAATGGTGAGATAAGAAGGTCCCATACGATAATGTATTGATTTGGATGACTTACCTATGTTATGCATATAGGAGTGAAGTTGTTAAAAAATACACATTCTTTGCGAAAGAAACTACGTGCAGTGAATGGCAAGAGGCTATGTAGGAAAAGATCAAGAATAACCTAATACAACAATACAGCTAGTGAAATGTATGAAGAACAATACATAATGAAAATCCCAATGTCCGCAAATGAGTGAGCTAGTAAGAAGCAAGTGTGCCATCACTCTTGATAGATGAATCTTGTAAAGCTTACTAAAATATCTCTGACATATACCAGCATGACCACTATACATCTCAAAGAAATGAAAAAGTGATACATGCCATCCTTGATCCTCACATGTTGAGCTTGATATCTCAACATTTCCCATCAACCTCATCATCATGTCCTCTAATCCAAGCATCTTTTTAAACTTCTTCAGCTTCTATCCTCCAGGTTCTTTACGAAAAATATCATCAACCTGCTCATGTATCCTCACATAAAAAAGATCAATGTCACCTATGAATACCTTCTCTTTGATGAACTGATAATGTACCTTGATTTGTTTTGTTCTAGCATGAAAAATAGGATGATGTGCTAGTTGAATGTTGCTAAGGTTATCACAATCAATGATTATCAGGTTTCGTACTTCCAAACCTAAATCTACAAGTAGTGTCTCTAACCATGATGCTTTACATGCTAACATTGTAGCACCTCTATACTCAACAAAGAAATAGTGGGTTGCTTCTTGTTGCTCCATGTAATAGTTTCACTCCCAAGTGAGAATAAAAATCCACTAGATGATATTTTATCTAGAATACTACATGCCCAATTCGCATCCATGTATCCATGAACCTACAAATCTATACCATCTTCATAAAATAATCATTAATCCAAAGTACCACTCACATAACATAGAGTGCATCTCAAAGCATCTAAATGCGATTTCTTGGGAACCTACATAAATTGAATTTCAATTCCAATCGTGTAGCTTAGATGATGCATTGAAATTGTGAGACATATCAAACTTCCCACAATGTTCATGTACATGGTAGCATTTTCCAACACTTCACTTGATTTAGTATCCAACTTCAAATTCTAATTGAATGGCATATAGATTGAATTATAATCAACAATACCATACTTTTCCAGCATAGTCAAGGCATATTGCCTAAGTGAAATCCATATACCTCTTTACTTATGTATAAACTCAATTCCTAAAAAATAGCACAGCAGACCAAGATATCTAATGTAGAATTCCTACATAAGTAGTTGCTTTAAATCTTCAATGATTTCTTCATAATCATTTGCTACAATCAAGTCATCAACATAAATATCCAAAATCATGATGCTATCATCACTTCATTTCATATCATGAATGATCCACATTACACATAGAACATCCAACGGTGGTTAAGTAATCAGCAGTTTGTGGATGCCTAACAGGAGGGGCTTGCTTAAGCCCATACAAATAATTTTGCAATGTGAAAACATACTCTAGGTGCTTTGAATCTTCATATCCTTCTGGCTTGTCCATGTATACGTCTTCCTATAACTCACCATGTAAGAAAGTATTTTTAACATCCATTTGATGCAAAGTCCATCATTTTGTTTTAGCTAATGCAACAAGTGCTCTAAGAATAGACAATCTAGCTACAAGGCAGCGTTTCCTCATAACCAATGCCATATATATGTGCAATCCTTTCCGTAACAATCTTGCATTATACCTACTTATACAACCATCAACATTTTGCTTTACCTTGTAAACCCACTTGCACCCTTTTGTTCAGTGGCAATGGAACTAGCTTCCATGTTTCATTTTCATTTCCACAAAGTGCAACCATCTCTTCATACATACCTTTCTCCCAATATGCATTACTAATTGCATCTTCCAAACATGAAGGTTCAACATCTCATATTGGCTTTCCCAGGTAGGCACAATGATAAGCTAGGTAATTGTCATACGTCAATCGTTGCCTTAAACTCTGCATCGTCCTACATCTTCTTGCTCATGGGTCAATCCTCCTTGTATCATTTTCATGTGCCCTTTTAAATTTTGGATTCTTCATAGAGGGAATTCCACATTCCTCATCAAGGCTCTTTTGTGAACCACTTGAATCTCCATCAACATCATCAAAACCTGTAGATGTTTAACTATGGGTAAAGAGCTTTTCTTTACCTTTCTTTCATGTAGTTGATGCATTTGTAGGACTAAAACCTCTATGCAATCTTCCACTCCATGGATTTGAGTTGGAACTATTTCTTGGTGATGCATTAGGTCCCCTCAAAACTTGAGATTCTACGTTATTTTTTAGCATTTCCTTTGTCATTCAAGTAAAACATAAGGCCTTTTTCATTTTCATCAAAGCTTGACATTCCATCAAATACCACATTTTTGCTTACCTTCACCTGCCATGTGAGTGGGTTATAACATTTATATCCCTTTTAGTATAGTGAGTACCTAATTAAGATACATTTTTTTTGCTTTTGAATTAAGCTTGATGTTCAACTCATCTTGGCTATGTACATATGCAATACAACCAAATACTTTCATATATGATAAGTTTGACTTTTTACCTCAACTTCTCTTTAGGTGTTACTTGATGTACACCAGTGGTCAAAGTTCTATTCATGATGTATGCATGAGTGTCCACAGCTTCTGCCAAATAGCAATGAGGCATATTCTTCTCAAGCATAAAGGCTCTAGCTATTTTTGCAATATTTCTATTTTTGGATTCAGCAACATCAGTCTCTTGTGGTGTGCACTTGCATGCAAATTGCTCTCAAACTCCATGACTTTTTAGAGAACTACAAAACCCATTTCACATGTATTCACCTGCTCCATGAGATAATAATGTCTGAATGTACTTTCATGTTTGCTTTTTCACCATGGCCTTAAAATTCTAGAAGTGAGTGAACACCTCACTCTTCTCATTCATGAAATATACCAATACTTTTTGTGTATGCTCATCAATGAAAGTAACATAGAATGTGCAACTACCCATAGATATGCTCTTTGGAGGATCCCAAACATATGTATGTACTAATGCTTGTCATGCAAAAATGATGCTCTTGACTATAGACGAAATAGACATGCTGCACATAGCTTTTGCATCTCCACAACCTTGAAATTTGGTAGTCCATTGATGATCTCTTTTCAGTGCATCAATTTCAACTGGTACAAATTTTCATGTCCATTTTTATTTGTTTCAAATCTCTATATAACCAATAAATCCTATACCTTTTACAAACATGTCTGCATTCATTTTAAGAGTTTCCAGATTTAGAGTGAACATCCTACCCACTTTGTTTCCATTGGAAATAAATCTTCCATCCTATTTGTAATCTTCTTCATATAATCCTTTAAGAGTAAACTTGACTTGTAATCCATGTTCAACTTTTTATCCAACAAAAACCAAATTCCTTTTTATATTTAGAACATGTGGCACAACAACATGTTGTTTTACCTTACCATCCTCCATAGAAATTTCTATGTTTCCTATATGGTCGTTAGGATATGATGTTTGATTGATTGTTTCAAAATATCCCAGATTTGGTAATTCTTGCAAACACTTAAACCATTTTGCATAACTATTCAAGTAATTTGAAGCACTTGAATGAACATACCAGACATTACCATTTGATTTTGAAAGATCACTACACATTGTATTCATCATGTGATGTTGGATTATGAATAGCTTCTTAGAATCATCGACAATTGTGGATGCGAATTGTTTTGGTTCCTTTTGTTATTTTCATTCTTCAACTTGCAAACATGTTTAAAGTACCTAGGTTTATCACAATTCTAGCATCTAAAATATCATTTATCTAGAAACATTTGTGGCCTCTATGGTTGTCTGTGCCTCAAAAGTGTCCTCTATATCTTGCATGATTCTGACATTGACCTTTGGCTTGGTTACTATTTTCTCTTCCACTATTTCAATTTCCTTCCTTATTCATTTTCCACGTACTTCTGCCAAATTTAAAAATTTTTAAAAGCATTAGCCTTCTCTCGAATGAAATAAACCTACATCTTTCTACTATAATCATCGACTAAGAGAAAAAAGTAGAAAGATCCTCCTAAAGCAGGTGTAGACATTTTACCGTAGAGATCAGCATGTACCAACTCTAGAGGATCTTGAGATCGATTGTTGGTCTCTCTTGAAAATGCCTTTTGTTGTTGCTTGCCCATCATAGAAGCTTCACAAGGTTCCTACAACTCTGAAAATGCAGGCAAACGAGCAACCATCATTGTTCTTTGCATCTCCTTCAAAACTGCAAATCGGAGATGCCCAAATCGTTGGTGCCATAACTTGCTTACATCTTTATCTTTTGTAGCAGTTAAGGCACTTAGCTCAGACAAGTTATCATGTCTTATGGCTTTACCTACTACGTTAACTGATGAATCCATGATGTCTGCACCACTCTTATTGAAGTGAACTTCAAGTCCACGATCTGTTATTGCAGAAAGTGACAACAAATTTCTTTTAAGTGTAGGTACATAGAGAACATCGGATAAATATTTCTCAAAACCTAGAGAAGTGATAAAAGAGATGGTTCGAGTTCCTTCTGTAGGACACTTGGAGTCATTCCCCACCACTACATTGATGGATTCCCATAGAGGCACTAGGGAACTATACCAATCCTTTCTATTGGTCATATGGCAAGACGCTCCACTATCTAAAATCCATGGTTCATCAACACGAGTAGATGATCATACCCCTTCAAAAGCTACCCATAGTTCGAGCTCTGTGTTGTTTGCAGACTCTTTGTTCTTCCACGATGATTTTACTGTCCCACTCCATTCATTAGCTTGCTTCATTTTGCAATCCTTGATGGCATGGCCTTTCTTTTCACAATAGAAGCAACTTCCTGTTAAATTTTTCTTCTTTGGCTTCTTCTTTGATCCATATGAAGAGCCTTTACCTTTTGCAAGCTGAGAAATTAGCATCACTTGTACTTTGTTGATCCTTCAACCGCATCTCTTCTTCTAAAAGCATAGCACAAAACTCTTCAAATGTAAGGGGATTTGGTCTTACCTGCCTGTTAAGGGCTATTACTAATCCATCATAATTTGCTAGAAGAACACGTACACATCTTCGAGCCAACTCTTCTGGTGTTATAACAACACCAACTGCAGCTAATTGATCTTGAAAATGTTTTATCTGTTTGATAAAATCTTCAACCTTTTTAGAATCAGAATGCTTTTCATATGCCAACTGATTTTCTAAATCCTGTATCCTAGTGTGGTTCTTGGTCTCATATTGAGAACCAATATGCCCCAAGCCTCATGTGCTTTAGTAGTATGTTGAACTAAAGTAAGTATTGAATCACTTACACTAGTGACAATTGCACATAATGCATCAACACTCTGCCTCTTCCAAGCTCGTAGAAGATCTCGATCTAGCTGAATCATCAATCTTGATTTTCTTAGATCTTCAAGTGGTATAGGCTCTGGACTCAATCCCATTGGTTCCATGATAGTGTCAAGTAATTCATAGCAGTCCAAAATTGCAAAAATTATGAATTCCAATAGGTGCAACATTAACATTAGTTGAAGCACCAAGACTAGTGTTTGATGATAAAGCCATCATATAGTCACTCGAATAATATACTGATATTCTAGTCCACTAGTAGGCTAAAATTCTCAAGGTATTTGAACCTTATGGCTCTGATACATGTAAGACAATAGTTACGCAATATAACATAGGAGTAGTAGCAGAGGAGATAATAGATATAGAAGAATCTCAACAATTTTCTACTAACAAGTGTAGAGATGATGGTGTTGTCCACCTGTGCGCTCTCAAGGTAGAGCTTAAATGGTGATCTAGACAACTCTAAATAGGGAGATACCAGGTAGAGGTATGCTGGCTCAATTCGATGTCTCAGGTAGTGCAGAATTCATGTATATATAGGATCATGGGTGGCTTTCCATGGACAGCTATACATGGGTGGTAGAGCGTGGGCGGCCACCACCCATGTAATTGCCATACATGGCTTAGCCCAGTTGAACTCACCTAACAAATATGAATGATTTCTAACTCTGAAAGGGAATATTCCCTTTATCGTCGAGCCGGGGGTGCTGCCCTTGGGCCCCCTGGTCGCCCCCTGGGACCCCCCAGCCAAAGGGCTCGCTCGCCCCCTTTGACCCCCCAGTCGGGGCTGCTGACCGCTACCTCGGACCCCATAATTGGGGACCCTGGTAACTCCCTTTCCTTACAATACCTTACATGGTCCAATATGACCTTCATCCAACATGCAAGTTGGGATTCCCATCAATTGGGTAATGCACTCTTGGGTTCTCCTCATAATGGGAGCCTTGCAAAATGTGCCTACAATTATGAGGGGTAGACATTGATCATATACTAAGAGATACATGTCATAAACATAGACAAAGGTGCAAGTATACATAACTATGACTACTCTTGTCTACCGCTTACATACGCACTGATGAAAATGACATAAACTCTAAGACAAGAGTGCATTCAAGTATGGAATGCATAGGGAGTTAGAAACACACACGATAACCCTTTGCTACTTGTACATAAGAGAAAAAGAGTGAACCATGGATTAGGGGTTACACTGACAGATTATAATATAAAATTTGCAAAAGAACCAAGCACAAGACAAATGAGAAAGATGTACGCCATATAAGAAAATTGAAAAGAAAAATAATGCGATGATTTCAAAATAAACTTGATCCATGGTAACTTGCCACATGTATAGAATTGGATTTTGTTCAAAATTCTTTTCCTCAAGCTTCACTTCCAAATTCCTTCAATTCGGTAATATGTTTGAGTTTTTGGAAATTTGTAACACTCTAAGTTCTCATATGTAATACTTAGAGCAATCTAGAATAGTCACAAAAGAAATATGTTTGCTATCTATGGCTACACAAACTTTATTTAGAAAAATCAAGCAAGAAAAAATACGGCTTTCTTAGCTTAGGGGCCTACTAGCTTGTTTCCAAATACTCTCTAAGGCACACAAATATGCAGGATCATTGCAACTCAAAGATTCTTGTGTGTTAGTATAGAGTTGGAATGATTTCGTTTAAGTTAGGGATCACTTTCCCTAAATTATGGGAGTCAAACCTAAGTGTGATTAAAATTTCTATCTATTGATGGGGAATTTCATACTTAAGTTAAGTCATGATTTCTTGTGCTTGAATGCTTGCTTCATGTGGATCTAAGTGGCATCCATCTTATGATTAAATTGCGACTAACGCTGAAGCTTTTATTTCAACATGCATTTACAAAACCTTTGGATTCATCCATGTAAACTGGGTCTTGCAATTTTGAATTCATGTATGAATTTTTAGTATCAAGTTTAAAGATATTCCAAAATTTAATTTTTGAGAAACTTGAAATATCTTAAGCAGTATAAATTTATGTAAGTTGGGTAAATGAATCCTCATAATCAATTCCATACATTTTTGCAAAAGATTTCATAAGTAATCTACCCTTGTACCTTGAAATACAACCGTCAATATATATATATATATATATATATATATATATATATATATATATATATATATATATATATATATATATATATACATATATATATATATATATATATATATATATATATATATATATATATATATATAGAGAGAGAGAGAGAGAGAGAGAGAGAGAGAATACCCATTCACTTTTCTGCATCTTATCATTTGCATGGTACAAGTTTATATGTCTTCTTTCATACAATTTTTCTATTTATTCTACAATTGTATTGCAGCAATCCTAATGGAATTTTCATTTTCACCACATGTGGGACATTTCTCTTCAATATGTTTTGAGAAAAAATGTGAGATACATTAACATTGAATATAACTTTGAGTTGTCTTTCTTTCTTATGTATGTTTGCTAAGTTCATGTTTATCTCATGATAAAATAGATTCATAAATTTTACATGTTAAGCTTTATCGTGTAATTCAAAATCTATTTGTTTATCTTTCTTTTTCTCTTTTGATGTATATATATTAATCTTTCTTCATCTAAACCATTTTGGTCTTTTGGACTTGCACTTGTAGAATCTTGCAGGGTGTCCTCATTTTTTAGTTTCATTGTTTCTTGATCCTGAAAAACATGATCTATATAAAAAGATATTAACTCATTAAATTCTACATCTCTAATAAAAATTATTTCTTTACTTTTAGGATTTTTATATGTATTGTAGATGTTGGCATCAAGCTCATCAATGCAATGTTTTATTTTCTCCTTCATCCTAAAACTTCAATGACATATTCTTCTCATTTCGCATAGTTCTCTCTATTTTGGGAATGATTAACCTCTTTTGTTCAGCCATTCCATTGTGATAACGATTATATCTACAAGTGATCTCTCTTTCTATCACTTCATACCATTGCAAAGAAAGAAACTAAATAAGCTAGTAAGATATTCACTTTCACCATCAGGTTTTAATCCTTTAATTATCTTTTCTACTTGCTTTTTTCGATTGCTTTGAATTCGACAAAGTAACCCAGAAAATTACTCTTAAATTTAGGAGAACACACGAATCATCAAACTATAATCATCCACAAAAGTAACATAATACTTTCTATCTGCACGTGTGCCTCTTTTGTAGGGCCTAGTCAAATTAAATCCTTGTTTATAGAGGTATATGAAAAGTAACTTCCAATAAATTATCTCCTTTCTCATCCTTAAGACATACATCTCCAACTTGCAATGTTGTATGTGTCAATCAATCAGTTGCTTTAACTTTTCCATCAAACAAAGGTGCATACAAAATAACAAACCAATAGAGATTATTTCTCATATGATTTCTACATCCATTGTCAATGAGGCATAAATCGTCAATTTCAGTAGCATCTATGTTCACATTTATGATCACTATATTGATTCTATTGATCTACATAATTACCTTCTGCATGCTTTTTCCTTGCATATTATCTTATGTCTTATAAAACAAATAGTACTGGAACATATGATGAATCTTACCATAACTAAAATATGTTATACCTTTTTCTACCATGATAAGGGCCACACCTTTTCCATGGTTGGAATCTCTTCCCTTCTCACAGATGCTCGCATCGGACCTTCCTACATCATAATCATTACTATTTTTGGACTAGTTTATATGTCGATGATCCCTAAGCGTTTGTCTTCTTACATCTCTTCATCCGCATTGATTTGCTATTTAAAGTGCATGTCATCTAATACCCTTTTGGATACGTCGTCCATTTATAGACTGTGAAAAATCATTGCTCGAATTATTGAAGTTTTTTTTTGAGTTAAAAAAGTAGAGCCTTTGTTTTATTTGAGAACAAATTTTATAGCATTTCCTATATTTTCTAGGTTGTTTTCAAATCTAGTATGTGTTACAATATACTCGACTGAATATTTTACACTAAAATAAATATTACCTTTACTTCAGACGTATATCCACTTTTATGATCACGAAGTTGTTGAGTTGGGATTCGCCTTAAAGTATCATACAATTACAATTTTTCCCATAAGGAGTGTAGACATGCAAAACCATCATGCTCGGTAATTTCCCTTTCTCAAATTTTCTATGACTATTTCTATCAACCATAATTATGCTATGCATTTAAAAATAATCACCTCAAAAAAAAATAAGTATATTAAGATTTATGCAGATAAAGAATGTTTGAAATCACAAAAGTATATCATACCTCATATTTATTTCATCCCATGGATATACATCATATAAAGAAACATCCATCTGCCATGCGTCTCTGATACGAGTGTTAAAAAAACAATTGTAGCATATAAGAGGACTTGAAGTAGCATCCATTTTCCATGCGGCTCTCATACCAATGTTCAAAAAAGAAAAAAAAAACTTGTAGCATGGATTAATTATGGTACATAATTTTTCATCATCGGTTCTCCTTCTCTTTTGTTTATATTCTCATTCTTATTTATAGATGTATTTAGAAGGCTGCACATATCTTTTGATTTACAAACGCATACATGAACACCCAAACAAACAGACATCTCCCAGACATAGACAAAGACGCAAGAATACATAATTATGGCTATCCTCGTCTGTCGTTTACAGACGCACTGATGAAAAAACACATAAACATACATGCACGTACAGAATGCGTAGGGAATTAGAAACACACGTGATAACACTTTGTTACTTAAGGATAAGAGAAAAACCGTGAAACTTGGATTAGGATAGCGGCTTCTCTCTCTCTCTCGCTCTCGCTCTCTCTCTCTCTCTCTCTCTCTCTCTATATATATATATATATATATATATATATATATATATATATATATATATATATATATATATATATATATATATATATATATATATATATATATATGGACAGAGAGAGATTCTCGCATTAGCACCATCAATGTCGGTGTAATCATGTCACATGTATCGCCCCGCATGATTACCTTCGGTCGTCTCTCATTTTGTAAATTCTATGTAGAGTTTCGTTTCATGGAATTCGTCCTTGCTCTTGTCGACAAGAAACTCGATTGTCGGCGAGAGGAAATTTTTTTTTCCATTTTAAAGTACGTTGCTGATAATGAGAAACTTTTCATGAATTGGATTAGATAAATTATAAAAGTTAAAGATGATCAGTTCCTATATAGGAATGAAGAAAAGAATATGTGCGTTGTTTGATAAAATGGAACCATTGACTTTATATACTTTGCTTCTATTGTTGAAGACAAAATAACATATAAGTACCTAAAAAATGGAGCCATTTCATATGTATATATTTCGGCAATTCAGGAAGCTATTAATACAAGGAGCTTACTCCTAAAAATACCATACAAGAATGCTTTAATCATATTGGATGACACAAAAGCTATTTGACGTAAAAAATTCAAAAGTGCGTCATTATAAATTAGCTTGGAAAGGTTCAAATGTTTTATAATATTAGTCATTTATAGACTAATGAAAAGTTATAAGAAGTTTCAAGGTTTGAAGATATGAGATTTTGGAGTTCATCCTGCATGGTGGGCATGGGGATTATATTTTGGGGAAAAAGTCTCTAGAACCTTCTAGAAGCATTATCAAAGTGAACTCTAGTAAAGGTAGACTTAACGCAAGTGCTAAGTACACCTAATTGTGCCAAAATTTAGTGGAAGTTGCTAGAGGTTGCGTATGCATACGTGGAATCTAGTTAACTCTAGAAGTCATGGTTAGTTCTAGAATTTATATACTTATAGGTCAGACATAACGTCGCAATTTATTTCTCCTCTATATAGGGGAGGTTTTGTTAGAGTGGTATTATAGTCCTTGGTTGATCTTCAATAAAGACGTCATGAAGATTTCTCTTCATTTTTCTTCATCACATAAAAATTCTCTTGCTTGCTCTTTACAAAAAAATAGAGATCTCATCCACATGGGACATTCTATTGACCAAGGCAAAGAGAGACCCATGCATATTTCATATATCTTCTTTCTTTCAAAAGGACTCTACGTCTATGGAGGACGTAGGAGAAAATCCACTCAAAGAGCGTCCTAGAAGTCTGTAGTTCTCTATTTGATGGCTTAATTCACAAAATATTATATCCCCTTGCATTCTGACAATGCGTGCACTATGTTGTAAAACAGACATGGGAAGATCAAGTCCTTCCTTCTCCTCACATCTTCCGCATACAAATACGTAAAACAAGCTACCCCTTATATCTCTAAATCTTTAGAATAATAATTTGTAAAAAAAATATTTAGAGATATGTATCTTTCTCAACTTTTACTAATTCAATTCTCTATTTTCTCGCACTCGTCATTTAGGTGGGTAGTCGCTTATACATGCTTTAGTGAATAGGTTGATCTTCAAGAGCCTTTTTTGGTGGGATTCCTCTATTGGGATGATAGTTTGGGTTGATATTTTCTTTATTAATCACAAATAAGATGAGCCTTAAACTCATAGACATATTTAAAAACTGAAAAACAAGATCTGATGAGCATCTATACGATACACAAGAAGGTCCCTATAAGATGCAATGCAGTATATTGACACCAACCGATTAGGTACTCGCATCTTATATGAGGATGGTTTAAGTAGATCTATTGTCTAACTCAAGAACCATGAACAAACCTTTAGACTTGAACACCCAATGGTTAAATTCAAAGAGGGCTCATACATTCATAGGCAACGAACCATGTATGTGGTTACGAACTTACTAGACAAAATACATGAGTTTTGAAATGTCATTGCAGCGAATGAGATGTGAGGCCTAGAACAAGGGAACTTGGAACGAGATCCCATGATACCTTGCGGCCAATCCATCTTGACAAGAGTTATTACCCTAGAGTCGATTCTCTTGGGTAATAAAAGCATTGAGCTAATCCGGAATAAAGAGATAGTAAAAGCTTTTTTGAGGTTTAAATCTCATCAATCTAATGAAGTAGGAGAAGTCACAAAATATAAATTCAAAGAACTTGAGACACCACGCAAGGTTTTCTATTTAGACAACACATCAAAGAGAGTGTTTGTAGTGACGGAGAGTGGTAGGCACACCTCCACATGGAAGGGTGAATTATTATTCCCCCACCTAGATTGAGTGTTTCTTATGGGCAGCAAGGAGCCGGATCATCTCACGCTGTTGGATCCCAAAAGGGCAAAAACTATAGATTGATCTAAAGTGAGCTTTCCAAACCCCTTAGGCAGAGATGGATTAGGAATGGAGACTGAAAGAATTGATAAAGAAAGTGAGAGTGTCCCAAGAAATCAAAGAGGCATGGATACATTTGCCTTGCCTAGGCGTAGATAACAGCCTAGGATCTTGAGGCCTAATCAACTCTTTAAGTCCATGAAGAACTAGTTCAATGGCACTCAAGCACTATACGATCAGGTACCACACTTTATACAAGTTTTAAGGGCTAAATAGGTGGATGATGTATTCATTGACCATAATTCCTTTGGTCTTATAGTCAACAACACATCCTTGAATTGGTTTCAACTCCTACGCTAGGTTCAAACCACAACCATAGATGAATTTCTAGAAGCACTTATTATTGAATTCTCCAACAGTGGCATCAAGTGCAATACATTGTCCCTAATACATGGCTTGAAACAAACCCCTTAGGAAACAGTATGACTAGCAAGAAGAAGATTTAGAAAGTACTTGGAGAGATGCCCTATTCCAAAACTAACCACACCAGCCAAACAAGTGGCCTTGTTTTTTGGAAGGGTTGATAAGTCCTCAATAAAGGTCATATTTGTACTAAAAGGAGACTAGATCCCTCTAGAAATGTGTGGGTATGTGCATGTCAGAGAAGATGACTTCGGTGAAGAGTTAGAGCTTTGTAAGATCTATAAAGACTTTAGACAGTGCTATGCATGTCACTTCAAAACCATCTACTTTAATAGATGAGTTGGTATAGAAAGTAGTCCAGAAATTAGCAGTTTTGACCAAGCATACCCCTAGGGTGGTCTGAATGCTAGTTCAAATGAGGTTATTAGTTAGCTTTTATAGGTTCATCTGATGATGGAGATCATTTCTTTTTTATGTTGATTTACACGATGCACTTTCTGATGAGAGAGCTCATATAGAAGAGGCAGAAACTATGCGTAAATGGCTGGTGCAAACTCTGAGAAATAGAAAATTAGATGCATTTCCATCATATCATACTTGTTGATACTCTAAAATGCTTACTTTGCATCAACGTTTTATCTTATGGGTGCCTCTAGTCTTTGTGATGGAAAGGAGCATTTTTGTTTTGATAAAGCACAAAATTCATAAAAATGGATGGCTACTATGCAATTACAATCTGCTTCTATTATGAAGAATGATTCCTTGTCTTTATGTGATATGACTCCAAGACAAAAAAGCCATTCGCATGAAATGGATTTACAAGGTCAAGCATAAACATGATGGAGGAGTTGAAGAGTATAACGCTAGGCTTGTTCCAAAAACTTACGCTCAAGAAAAAGGCATTAATGTTGATGACACCTTTGCTTCGATATGCCAAATGGCTACTGTTCATAGCATCTGTGCAATTGCAACTCATCATTGTTGGAATGCACATCAGTTAGAGATTGAAAGTGCATTTCTGAATGGTGACTAACATGAAGAAGTGTACGTATTTAGGCCTCATGGTTTTGTGCAAAAAGGGTATGAAAATGAAATTTTCTAGTTAAAAAGCATTATATGGGTTGAAGCAAGCATCATGTATTGCTTTGTATGAAAAGATACATATGTACTTGATTGCATATGGTTTCCAAAAGACTCCAATAGAGAGCACCTTATATCTTATGCATGTAGATGATTTACTTGTAGTCACTTTTGTGTATATTGATGGATGTTTCTCACAAGTGCTAATAAGAAACATATTGCTCAATTTGAGGCTCATTTTCATGCCTCTTTTGAGATGTAAGTTTCGGGCATTTGCATAATTATTTGCATATTTAATTTATGCAATTTGATGGACTTATGGCCTTCTGTCAAATAAAATATATTTATACATTATTGTAGTGTTATGGCCTTGAAAAATGCAAACCTGTCACCACTCCTATAGAAACACATTTAGGGTTGACTCTTCATAATCCTAGAGATGAATTTGATGTTTTTCTCTATCAATAGGCTATTCAAAGCTATTGACCTATGCATAACACTACTTGACATTCAGTTTGTTGCCTCTAAGATGGGCTCATTTATGCAGTGCACAACTTTCAAGAATCGGTAGGAAATTAAGCACATTTCTCACTACTTGACTCATACACGACTACTTGGATTGCTATAACCCAAGGCGAGATCATTACTGCCATATCTACATGCTTTTTTTAAATTCTATTGGGATGATTACTATGACACTAGTGTGTCCACTAGTGGTTTTGTTTCATGTTTGCTAGCTCATGCATATCTTGTTTGAGCATGATGCAGCCTATTATGGTGACTTCTAGCTGTGATGTGGAGTATAGGAAAGATTTCACACAGATTGTTGACTCTGTGGGGCTCACTTGCCTTTTGGCTAATTCGCATGTTGGTGAATCTTCTACCATCTCCATCTTCATTAAGAGTGAGAGCACATTTATAGCTACATGGAACCCTCTGTTCCATGCTTGTACAAAGCACATTGAAATGCACTATCATTAGGTAAGGAGAGGTTCTCTACTCGAGAGATGAGTTTGCCACATGTACCCACACATGATAACCTTGCACACCCTTTCATAAAGGATCTACCTTGAGAGAAGTTTGAAGAGTTTTGCAAAGCTTTGGGCTTACTTCTTTCTAGGGATTGATCTCTTTACACATACCTTGACACTTCCTTACACATGAGTGCCAGCTCCTTTTTCACAGCATCACTCCTAGGAGGATTTCTTGATATATTTTAATCATGATATGTGTGAACACACTTAGGATGGCTGCAACACACTTTTCCGTTTTTAAGAGGTTTCTTCCTTTGATTTGTATATATGTCTATAAACCTAATAGGTTACTTATCTGTGTACGTTCACTTGGTAATTCATTAAGTATTGTGTTGTGATGCAAGCTTCTTCTTCTTCCTTGTGTTGTTCATGTGCTTCCGCAAACCTCAAACTCCAAAAGTTATAAGGGAAGCTATGAACTACTTAAAGAAAACTCGAAACGGTACTCAATTTATAAAAACACGGTTTTGCACAAAAGCATAAATCCATGAACCATAACTTGTATTTTGTTCTAATTCCATACTATCACAATGGGGTTTGAGAATGCTAATGAGTAAGAGGCATGTTATAAGCCCATATTGAGAAGGGATGAACAAAGTCCATGTAATCAAGATTCTAAAGTGCGATTAGCTATGTCACCTCGCTATGAACAAATTATTCACTATATATATATATATATATATACACTATATATATATATATATATATATATATATATATATATATATATATATATATATATATATATATATATATATATATGTGTGTGTGTGTGTGTGTGTGTGTACGTTTATATATTCATGCACACACACATAGAAAAAAAGAAGAAGGGAAGGATGCACTATATAATTAAAGAAAAGAAAATTGATGTGTCCCAAATCTATAGCCAATTTAGGAAAGATCAAATGCCGAAAGGAAAACCCAAATATATAATCAAAGGAGATAAAATTGGTATCTACTACATGTGTCACGAATTACAAAAAGAACTATCTCTTATTGCTTTTAGGGTCTGATGATGTTTAACTTCAATATGAATAAGGTTATAAGTGATGAATATTTTCCTGAATATAAACTGTATTTTTTTACCTTTATAGGGAAGGATTCTCAAGTTATTTTCGTATTCTAAAAAAATAGAATTAGTTTGCCATTTGATTCCTAGATTTACGGATTAAAAGCATTATGTAAAATAGTCCAAAAAGTCTTACTTTGTTTGTGCATAGATTGAAGTACCCTTATAGCAGAGAAAGTGAACTATATAGAGTAATTGAATGTTTTCGAATGGATAGAATGGAAGTTCGATCATATAATCCAACTTTTAGGTACCTCTCTTTCTCTCTAAGATATATAAAAATGCACATGTATAGTAAACGTTTCAACATAATTTGTAATTTTCCTTAAAACTCTTCGCCAATTTTTCTCTTTTCTATGATCAAGGTTGTGTCCAAGTCTATTTTTTGTGTGCCATAATATTGTAGGTTTCACTTTTAATATTTATGCAAAACCATGTTTTCTATAGGTATGCATGGCTATGGAGGATCCATGGTCACACAATTTGTAGATAGAGATGACAAGGCAGAGAGACACAGCGATTTCGTTTTTTGGATAATGACCACACATGATGGATTGATTCAAAAAATGCTCTTGGCTTTTCATTTAGTAATGTTTTTTCTACAATATAGGACATCATCAAATCTCCTTCCTCAAGCTCAGAATGAGCTTCAATACAAAAGGAAATAAATACATATATCCATACAAGTTAAAATCAACATAAAATGAATTCTAGATATAAACTAAAGCTTCAGAACTCCTAAAGCTTCAGAACTCCTAAAGCTTCTCTGAAGTACATGAATTTCTCTTTCCAAAGAGCTTTGTTGAAAATATCCACCACTTTCTCTCTTGTGTTAATGTGAATCAGCTCCAATTCTCCTTAATGACCTTCTCACAAACAAGGTGATATTGGACATTGATTCTCTTTGATTTCGCATGATATATTGGATTCGTGAATAGAATAATAATGCTCATGTTGTTGCAATAGATGATCACCTTTCTGATGATGTGGACTCGGATGTCTTCAACAACAAAATTAATCCATGTTAATTCACAAATGGCTTCATGAATCCACAAAGTGGAACTTGGTTGCTTCTTTCTACTTCATGAAATGTTTACACTTCTAAGTGAAAATAAACCACTAGTTTACCTTTGATCCATGACATTTCTTGCCCAATTTTCATCTATGTATGCATATATACATGTATGAACTTTCCTATCATAAAGTAAAGTAAGCCAAAATTTTATCTTCATTTTATAGATCTCAGTACATGTCCCATATCTTCCAAGCGTACTTTACATGGTTTATGCATAAACTCGCTCACCAAGTCAATTGAAAAACTCAAATCTAGTTTGATATTCATTACATAAATAATTTGTTCTTATCTTTCTATATAAATTTGCATGATGCAAGTATTTCTCATCATCCACAAGTTTGGTATTAGCATCAAGTAGCATATCAAAAGGGTTCAAAGCACTCATAACAAATCTGAGGAGATGTGAAAATGTTGCTTATGATGGATAGCAAACTGCGTTATATTTTGTAGACAATCAAATCTCTAATTGCAAATAGAATGATAACGATTATATGGCTACGATCTCTCTCTATAGACCAGCAAACAATACAAGCAAAACGTATCGCCGAAGACAAATAAGGTGCGGGCCGATCAATATCTACTGGTTTAAAGGAAATCAGTAACGCGATGCGACAAGGTCGTTACCATATATATGCATTAATAAATGACGCGTTTCTGTGTCCCTCTGTGTTCCCAAATCCAAACGCACGTTCATTGTGCATATACTAGAAAATGGAACTGTTTTAGTGAAAACCTGTAAATTACGTACAATTCATAATATCCCTTAAATCAAGAGGATCTAACCGTGATGTACTAATATATGGCAAGTTGTGGTAACACGCGCGCGCGCGCACACACACACACACATATATATATATATATATATATATATATATATATATATATATATATATATATATATATATATATATATATATATATATATATATGAAAAGAGAAAGAGAACTTTTATGCTTGGTGAGGACAACTTGTTGTTGATGTGATGTCGGATCATTTTTCTGCTGTCGTTTTGTATCTCAGAATCATTTTTCCGTGAACGAGATCCAAAAAATGAAGTAAGATGCTGTTGTTTTGTGCCACAAAATCATGTGTTGGCAAGGTGAGTGATAAAAAAAAAATATGATGAACACTAAGAGAATATGAGAAGTCTAAACTCTCATAAATACAGTATAGAGACTTCTGAAAATTGGTTTCAAGTCTTAAACATACGAGATTATAAGTGAGGCTGACAGAGAACACGGCTTCCATCAACAGTTACATCACATAACAAAACAATACGTTTATAATAGTACACGGCTTTATTTATCACAGCAAATACGCTTGGTCTTTCTCTCTATCATCATCTCATCTATAGATGTACTCAGAAGTTTGCGCATATCAAAAATGTTATAGACATAAAGGAAACCATCCCGAGCCTTATTATTCATGTCACTTTCTATATCTCATTATTGGTTCAGAGTTTTGAGAAACCAGTGCTTCCATTGAGTTTGACACGTGACAAAATCCCAAGATCCACTATCTATTTGCTAAATTATGACACTAAAAGGTCTTGTTTCTGATTCATGATATCATCAATGACATCATCAACTCGTAACTATTCTTGAACCGCTCTTGGGAAACATATATAAAGAGGGGTTGGACACATTGATTCTCAATCTTGCCAGTACTAATCTTGTGAGCTCAAGGAGTCGTGACTGCCAAGTTAGTACTTTCCAAGTTCGAGTTCTAGTTCTGGTCTTGTTCCTTCTTCTAGTCCTATCTAGTCTAGCTCTTGGACATCTAGCCTTGTCCTCTTGTAATCTTGTAGTTCAAGATGGTGCCTAGTTGTTTGGTGTATCTAGATCATCTCCCTTAAGGGAGTTCTTAGAACCCTCAGATCTTGCTTCAAGCCTATCAGTCCGGGGTTGTAGGACATCTTATATCATCTATGCTCTAGTTATTCAAACATAACAGTCCAAGCTTGTGAGACATCTTGTATTAGTCATGTATTCTTGTCACATTTTTCTTATGTGGGTGTTCTTGCAATTAAAAGTATAGTTCAAAGATCTTCTTTACTATAATGAGAGAGCACAATCTAGTGCTCCTCTAATAGAAAGAATCAAAGGTGAATCCATACACATGTTTGCACAGATAAACAAATGTGCGAACATACAGAGTCATCAAAACACATAAAGTTCTGAAGCAAAAGTTCACGCAGATATAGACTACGTAGGGAACTAGAAACACAAGAGACTAAAAATTGGATCACATTACAGTGAAATACTGTAATAATAGAATCGCAACAAAAGTAAGCGCAAGAGAAGTACGAACAGGTACTCCTTCAAGGTGAGAGCATAAAAGTTGACACTCTGTACAAGCTTCTTCCGAATACATATATCTAGCATTTTCAAGACACACGAACACATACATACACATGCACACCCGCAATATATATATATATATATATAGAGAGAGAGAGAGAGTTAGAGTTGGAGGTCTGCCAAAGAACGTGAAGAGCACAAGGAAGAAGAAGAACATTGGATCCCAACACACAATGCTGAATGTATTACCAAGTGAATGTAGAAAGGTAAGTGACCTCTCAAGTTTATAGGCATATATACAAGATAAAAGTCTCTTAAAGAGGAAAAGAACTGCCCCGAAGATCCTAGTGTGTTCAGACATATCGCTACCCACATACATCAAGAAATCCCCCCCTAAGAGTGATGCAGTTAACAAGGAGCTAGCACTCATGTATAAGAAAGTGTGAAGCTATGTGGAATCAATCCACAAAAGGAAGTACGCCAAAAGCTCTCTCGAAAGCTTAAAACTTCTCCATAAGTAGAGCCTTTGTGAGAAGGTTTGTAACATTCTTTTTTGTGGGGACATATGCCAAAACTGATGTCTCCACTAGGGAACCACTACTTGATATTTTTAGTGTGAGCATGGAACAGAGGGTTCCTCACAACTACCAATGGACTTTAATTGTTAGCAAAGATGGTGGTGCAGAAGAGTGACCAATACCCAAATCAATCATAAGGTATCTAAGCCACACACATTCAATAGTCACTATGAAAACTGCCCTATGCTCCGTCTCGCAACTAGAAGTGTTCACACTAGGCTACCTCTTCCTCAAGCAAGATATGCATGAGCTACTAGTATGAAGAAAAAAAAAAACTCGAGGAAACAGGAGTGTCATAGCAACCAACCTAGTTAAAGACAGAAAAAACATGTAAATCTGGTGGTTTGATCCCACCTTGGGATAAAACAATCCAAGCAGTTGGGTATCACTCATGTAGTGAAAGATGCGCTTAACTGGCTCCGAATGCTTGACACCCGGGAAATGCATGAAACTGGCTCCGAATGCTTGACACCCGGGAAATGCATGAAACTGCTCATCTGAAATTCAATAAACTAAGAATTAGGCCCAATAATGCATAAGTAGATGAGTCTTAAAATCGGCAATATGCTTGTCATTAGGACTAATAAGCAGCATGTCATCAATATAGACACAATGATCAAAAGCACATCATCATTTAAAAATTCCTGCTGAAGTTTGAAGAGATTTAAAAATTTCATTTATAATAGATACTGAAATCTTTTACTGCAAGTTAAATTTTCTCTATAAACCAAAAAGATAATCTATTACCAAGAGAGTTATGCGAAGGAAATACAAGCAAAAAAAAATCTTGTTTGTTCTTGAATTTAAAATACTGCAAAACGTATCGCCGAAGAGAAAACGTCCAGAAATAAATTCAATACAAAATAACGTGCAGACAGATGAATATCTGATAGAAAAAAGGAAACCAGTAACACGATGCGACATTAGCTTGTTACTGATGATGTGGCACTAAATTTACAATGTTATATTGTTGTGAATGAAATGAAAAAAATGCATGCAGAGTTTACGCCACCGCGCGACTTATCCGAAAAACACACTCTCTCTCTCTCTCTTTCTGTTTGTAGGCTGTGTCCTCGTTCTGTGTCCGCAGAGGTAGCACCATAGTTGCGTTCGACCAACATGGTATGAGAGCCTATCGAGGGCGTGGATCAGACCAAAACGATGGATAGCGGATAACTGAAGCACTAATGAGCACAGCTGTTCCGAGGCGCTCGCCATGATTACCAACTCACAGAACAACAAGCTATTGTGGCGAGCGTTCGCCGAGTGACGAGGGACTGAGAAAATGACTCAGGAAATGACGATACAAGCAGCTATTGTGAATTTGTGACCATGAGTTAGAGAACAACAAAGCGGACGGTGATTATATGAAAAAAAGGACTGCGCTACAAAACTCCAAAGTTCGTAGTGATTAATACTGAGTGGGGACAACAAAGAAGAAAAGAACTGACGGCAGACTGTGATGAGCCGAATTGTGAAGAGAAACGTAATTGTTCTCGAAGCGTTCTTACTGCCGGCCATAGATGATTAGATTATTACATTAGAAATGCTCGAGATAGTGTGGTAGCCACAAAATAAGTGTACATAGATGATTAGATTATTACATCAGAAATGCTGGAGATAGTGTGGTAGCCACAACATAAGTGCACAGGGGAAATAAAATTTATTGAAAATCTGATATGAAATTGTGAGAGCTTTATTTGAGGTGCATATTTCTTTTCATTTCGATTGCATGTGGTAGGCGATCTCATATAATCTCTTGTGGGTCTTTAAATGGATATTACTTACACACTATGAGTCGAACATATGCATTTTGCGAATCCTTAATGAGGAAAACTTATGCACCTTGTGAGGTTATATTACCCTGCTAAAAACCTTGAATTCAAACAAAGACAGGGGGACATGGTGAGTTTTTTAACTAGGATATTTTTGTCTCATGCAGATACCTTGGTGGTATAGGTGGAAGACCAAAGAGAACACAATCCAAAGACCTCTGGATCGATCACACGGTGAATGTATGATTTTGTGGCCTCCCGTTAGAGAATATTTGCTTACGTTACGTGTTGTTATTGATGCTTTTACCTAGAGTCTGGGTTTCGAAGTGGATTCACTATAGTTGATTTGGCTCATATACACTCTGGACAAAGAAGACTCTATCGAAAGTTTTTTAGGGAGGTCATACATGAGCATATAAGTGCATAGGGATGTAGGGAGTGCATAGAACAAGAGGAAAACCATTGAGATTACTTGTAAACATTTAGTTTTTGGTGCATATATCAAGAAATATAGAAGAAATGCTCCCAAAGTTCTTCTAGGTCTTGCCATAAAATGTCCATAGCATAGAGTAGTGCTCAAATTGAAAAAATGAATATAAAACATGGATAGAGAAGCCTAGAAAGCTTCTCCATTGGATTTAGATTCTGAGCGCCTCATACCACATATTATGAAGGCTAGCACACCAAAGGAAGCTTGGGATAAAATTCATAAAATATATGGTACATCCACGGAAGCTAGAAACATTCACTTAAAGCAATAATTTCATAGCATATGGCGAGAAAATAGATCCATAACCAATTATGTGGTTGAAATTAGAAAGATCCCTGATGATTTAGCTTCCATAAATTGTAAGGTCCACGATGATGATATGGTATTAGTTATGTTGAGTAGTCTAGGACCACAATACAAGAGTTTAGACACTTTTTTCTCATTAAGAGGCACTATGCCTAATTTTGGTGAGCTAGTGGCCCTTTGTATGATAAAAGAAGTTAAGCTTGGTTTGAATGCATTAGGAAGTGGCAATTCAATAGATCATGCATTCTTTTAGCATAGAGGAAGAAGTTTTAGTCATGGAGGTTCAACTTCTAGAAATGTAAACATAGTGGATATACCAAGACGTAGAGGAAGATCAAACTCAAGAGGTAGAGGAAGATCACAGGCACCTGGAAACTATTAGCATTGCAGGAAGTATGGCCATTTTGAGAAAGATTGCTATCATAAGAAGAATAGTCAAAGAGGAAGAGGTAGAAGACGTTATACATCACATGGAAAATTCTCTTATGAAAGTTGTTGAAGCAAGCACATGGAAAGTCTAAGTATT